>JAASAO010000191.1:0-115772 GCA_017311375.1 Mytilus coruscus
TTCTAAAGCTTATCAATAGAGGAACAAAAGGTATATAGTCAATATGTTCCGCAACGCATATTAGAGGAGTAACGAAGGACCTAAATATCGAAATACGCGTGAACATTAAGAAATAGCTTATTTTGAATAATGGAATGGACTGCTGCAACCCGTCAGCCTTTAATCAATGAAAATTTATACACCAAATTGAAGCTTATTGATAGAGGAATAAACTGAGTATAAACGATATGTGCCGCAATGACCATTAGAGGGTTACGGAGGACCTAAATGCCAAAATACCCGTGAAAATTAAGAAATAGCCAATTTTGAATAATGAAATGGATAATTTGAATAATAGAATGGACTGTTGCGACCCTTTAGCCCCTAATTATAGATATACCTTATACCTAATTCGAAAGCTTATCAATAGAGGAACAAAAGATATATAGTCAATATGTTTTGCAACGCATATTAGAGGAGTAACGAAGGACCTAAATGCCAAAATACGCGTGAAAATTATGAAATAGCCAATTTTGAATAATGAAATGGATATTTTGAATAATGGAATGGACTGCTGCGACCCTTTAGCCCCTAGTTATTAATATATCTTATACTTCATTCGAAAGCTTATCAATAGAGGAACAAAAGGTATATAGTCAATATGTTCCGCAACGCATATTAGAGGAGTAACGAAGGACCTTAATATCGAAATACGCGTGAACATTAAGAAATAGCTTATTTTGAATAATGGAATGGACTGGTGGAACCCGTCAGCCCCTAATCAATGAAAAATTTATACACCAAATTGAAGCTTATTGATAGAGGAATAAACTGAGTATAAACGATATGTGCCGCAATGACCATTAGAGGGTTACGGAGGACCTAAATGCCAAAATACGCGTGAAAATTAAGAAATAGCCAATTTTGAATAATGAAATGGATATTTTGAATAATGGAATGGACTGCTGCGACCCTTCAGCCCCTAATTATAGATATACCTTATATCTCATTCAAAAGCTTATCAATAGAGGAACAAAAGGTATATAGTCAATATGTTCCGCAACGCATATTAGAGGAGTAACGAAGGACCTAAATATCGAAATACGCGTGAACATTAAGAAATAGCTTATTTTGAATAATGGAATGGACTGCTGCAACCCGTCAGCCCCTAATCAATAAAAATGTATACACCAAATTGAAGCTTATTGATAGAGGAATAAACTGAGTATAAACGATATGTGCCGCAATGACCATTAGAGGGGTTACGGAGGACCCAAATGCCAAAATACGCGTGAAAATTAAGAAATAGCCAATTTTGAATAATGAAATGGATATTTTGAATAATGGAATGGACTGATGCGACCCTTTAGCCCCTAATTATAGATATACCTTATACCTCATTCGAAAGCTTATCAATAGAGGAACAAAAGGTATATAGTCAATATGTTCCGCAACGCATATTAGAGGAGTAACGAAGGACCTAAATATCGAAATACGCGTGAACATTAAGAAATAGCTTATTTTGAATAATGGAATGGACTGCTACGACCTTCAGCCCTTAATTACAGAGAAACCTTATACACCATTCGAAAGATTATCGACAGAGGAACAAAATGGTTATAATCAATATGTGCCGCAATGCCCATTAGAGGGGTTACGGAGGACCTACTCCTACAGTTACTGAGAGCTGGTTCAAAGCCAATTACCATTAATAAATAAATCATGTTATCCAAAACTAAAATATCAATTATTCATCCAACAGATTTAATGTAAAGACGTCATAAACAGTCGGAGAAATGCATGTATACATTATTGTTTAGGGCCAGCTGAAGTGCGCCTTTGGGTGCGGGATGTTCTCGCGGTGTTTAAGACCCAGTGGTGGCCTTGAACGGTTTCTGCTCTTTGGTCGGGTTGTTGTCTCTTTGACGCATTTCCCTTTTCCATTCTCAATTCTGTGACCTTGTGCAATACCTAAATATAAGTTAACAGTATCGACTGGATGTAGGATCATATACAGCAATATACATTCATTTATGTTTTACTTTTTCAAAACAAAATTAATGTTAATACCAATAAAACAATATTTAAACATTTTCATACTACGGTAAATTGATAACGTTTAAGAATGAATTTATTCAACGGTCAATTAGTTTACATGGATCGTATTTAAATTTACGGGCTGTATAAACAACATCGCCGTAAGAAATAGAATGTGATATTCCGCTTTAGATAAGAACAGGTACAGCCAAACTTTAAAACTAAATATTTGTATCTATAATGAAAGAATTTGGTAATTTAAAGATTATATTTTTAAAATTTTTTGGTGACGAAATCCTGACTTAATAATTTATCATTGTACATAAATTGTGTTCATTGAAATCTAAAACGCAACTATAGACACGGGCATAACGAACACGTTGTGACATATACACACCGTAAAAAGGGCGGAAAGAACACCACCGCGCTAAAGGCGAAAATAAACAACCGGGAAAGGAAAATTGTCACTTTTGTCGAAATTTTTATATAGAAACTGAAATATCCAAATCTAGAAAGGAAAAGTATTGCTGTCTGTATTGGATTTATTTCAATTTATTTCTTTTGGGTAAATTCCGGCAGTAAAATTAGAAAATTTTGATTATTTTAAAAAGCAAAAATATATTCAAGGGTTTTAGATCTATAAAATTATATGTATCGGAATTCCTACAACGTGTCGATAAACTGTATTGTCGAAACGTACATTATTATATGTTGTCAAGAAGAAAACTAAATTTAAAGCTTTAATTATCTGATCACAGTTTCAGTATGTATATATAATAGAAAATAAAGGATATGGGTTATCCATCCATGACACAACAAAAACAAACACGCATAAAAAGCAAAGGAACAGCTCTTTTATTGCTGTTCTTCATCTCAAAGTCACAGTGAGGCATTCAACACTTAGCAACAACAAAAAAAATCTCGCAAGTTTAAGACGGCCCCTATCACCGGTTTTAACGGAATTCTTTGTAAAAAAATTCGGGTAGACTTTGTAAGATGTTACACCACCAAACAAAGGATATGGGTTATCCATTCATGACACAAAATCAGTACATGCAAAGCTAAAAAAAACACACACACAAAAAGCAAAGGAACAGCGATATTATTGCTGTTCTTCATCTCAAGGTCACAGTGAGGCATTCAAAACGGAGCAAAAAAAAAAAAAAAAAAACTCTCACCCCACTGCAAGTTTAAGACGGCCCCCTATCACCGGTTTGAGCGGAAAATAATTAGGATAGACTTTGTAAGATGTAACACCACCAAATCGGGCCCAGTAAAAAAAACATACTGGAAAGTAGAATATTTCTCGTTTTCATTAAAGAAGGAGGCTTCATATGAGTTTTAGCAAACAAATCTCTTCAACCAGATTTGTTAAAGGACCGTTTAAATAAATTAGAGAACATCTGTTTCATATAAAATTTTTAAAAAACTCCAATTACGATACCATTATATGTGATAGTGTAATGTATAGAGTTGAAAAATTATAACTGTCAACCGAATTGAACGGACCATCAAAAGCACTTAATGTATCCAAAACACCCAAATACTAGTAGTTAATGACACTTCAAAATAGTTTATTCCATTTTTTCATATGCTTTATTATAAAAATTAATAACCAGTTTTTAAAGAAGTAAGGAAACTAGTTAAAAACCGAGAAAGATTAGCAGTAGAACATTTACTAGAAGCCTGGAAGAAACAAAATATAAACGGATTTTGTGTTGTTTAGGATGCCGATACATAGTAGGGACTTTCAAATTTTCAGAGGAGAGCTTAAGATGACCGGTGGTAGTGACATGCAAAACACCCCTCGCACCACACGATAAGAAATGGACGTGAGTCGCGGCTTATCGGAGCCCCGTTAGGATTATTTGACTCTGTGTGGAGCGCACGGCCTTAAATGTAGTTAAGGGCATACGATACAGTTACAGGGAGGTAATGACGTTGCTAACGTAAATTGTTATTTTCGCGACGTCAAACTGTGACTTATCGGGAAAGAATGCAGTTTTCGACTGATTTTATCATTCAAACTGATTTAACTTGAAAACGAGTTCATGGACCCCTCTTTTTAAAATGACATTTGGTTTGATTACGTATGAAGATTATGTGTACCAATTTTCATGAAAAAGTCAATAGTGCAATTATTTTAGATTTGATAAATATACAGCAAAAATGACGTTTTTTCTACATTCATGAACATTTTAAAAATATGAGTTATTTGTAAAAATAAAATGTACAAATTTATAGAACATTTATATAAAACAGAAATTACAAATAATTTAACAAAAAACAGCCTGTGTTTATCTTTTAAAACAAAAAAAGTTATGTATTTCTGTCGGAAGGAAAAATACGTCCACAAATCCGAATTTTGAGGAAATATCTAAAATTTCAACCTCAATTTACTCAAAAGTAGCACATGATGGTACATTTTTATTGCATATATTTGATTTAATCAGGTAAAAATAGCCTATATGCAAATTTTCATCAAAATTTCATTACGGGATAAAAATTGTATCGTATGCCCTTAAATGAGTTATTTCATTCTTAAGGACTTCCGTGTAGTATTTACGTCATACCACCACCACATTGGTGGCTGCTTTATAAAAATAAGGAGATGTGGTAAGATTGCATCTGAGATAATTATCCACCAAAGTTCAAATGAAGTGGATTTAAGCAATTATAGGCAACCGTACGGCCTTGAACAATGAGAAAACCCATACTGTATAGTCGGCTATAAAATGCCTAGACAGGAAAAATGTAAAACAAATCAATTGAGAAAACCAACGGCCTGATTTATAACCAAACAATTTACGAAAAACATATGACATACATGAACCAACAAAACCAGTGAACTAAAGGCTCCTGACTTGGGACAGGCACATATAGAACAGGTTAAACTAGTTTGTTGAGCCTAACCACCCCTGGGACAGTGGTGTAACAATACAAACTAAAAAGCAGTTGAAAAGGGCTTAACTCATCAGATCGATGCACATCATGCAGAAAACATCTAACGAAAAACAAACCGGACGTGGAAGCGTATCTATACATCACACAACAAAAAGACACGGAGTTAAGATCTGAGAGTACTCACATTTACTGACGGCTAATTCAAAGCCAATAACAACTAAAAATAAAATAAAAATGTATCAATCCGTACAAATCCATCATCCAATGGATTTAGCGTAAAGACATCATTAACAGTCAGAGAAATTCACGACCTTGTGCAATGCCAAAATATAGGTATCGATAGATAGTTGTCAGCCGGTATGAACACAAAACGCTTTTAGAGTACTTACATTTTGTCTTTAGTCCTAGAAATAGGTGTATAACTTACTTTTTTAATTTCTAAATTATTTTCAAAATGTGATATGCGGATATCAACAATATTCAGACATTCTGATAATGAAATAGGAATCAAGTGATTTTTGTCAGATTTTTTACATCAATTTTACAATACATGCAGGATGAAAGAGCATCTCTAATGACCTGATAACACACTTTCCAGTTTATTTTCGACGGTGGATAGTGGTCATTTTCAGAAATTAAAGGTGGTTCTATGTTTTGAACGGTAAATGTCAATTCGAGAGAACAGTCTGTGGTGACAGAAAGCTGTAATGATACGTTTACACTCATATTTTGGACTGAAAAACGATGTTGTATCACACTCGTTATAAATATTGTGCAATTTACTAATTGGCATTTGCATAATAATTGATGTTTACCTTTACTTTTACCCAAAAAAATGAAGAAAAAAATCCAAAATAATATTTATCATTAATACAATGTCTTTAAAAAAAATCTATAAAACTTTCCTTTAATTAATTTTCAAAATATCTAATAATTAACAGTAAATTTCAAACTATATTTATTCATAATTTCTAAAATTAAAATTTGATGCTATATGTATTTTAATCATGAATCTACTAACAATTTCTATTAATTGTGCTATACAGCTCTGAATTGGGATTGGGATTGAAAATTGGACAAACCATGGGTTTCTAACTCAGAATGAATAGATATAGGAAGATGTGGTGTGAGTGCCAATGAGACAACTCTCGATCCAAATAACAATTTATAAAAGTAAACCATTATAGGTCAATGTACGGCCTTCAACACGGAGCCTTGGCTCACACCGAACAACAAGCTATAAAGGGCCCCAAAAGTACTAGTGTAAAACCATTCAAACGGTAAAACCAACGGTCTAGTCTATATAAAAACGAGAAACGAGAAACACGTATAAATTACATAAACAAACGACAACTACTGTACATCAGATTCCTGACTTAGGACAGGTGCAAACATTTGCAGCGGGATTAAACGTTTTAATGGTACCAAACCTTTTCCTTTTTCTGAAACAATAGTATAACAATGTTGACTTAAAAATAACTTGAAAATTTGAAATTGAACATTTCCTATTATGGTCCAATATCCAAAATCTGAATACATGGTTAGATTCAGCACATGAAAGAACTCCAAGAATTCAATTTTGATGAAATCAAACGAAGTTTAATATTTCACCCTTTGGACCTCAATATGGACCAATTTGATAACAGGGCCCAAAATCTAAAATCTGAATGCACAGTTTGATGATCTTTGATTCAACATATCAAAGAACCCTATAAATTGAATTTTGTTGAAATCAAAGAAAGTTTAATTTTGGACCAATTTGAACTAACTTAAAATTGGACCAAAAATAAAAACTAGAGGCTCTCAAGAGACTTTGTCGCTCACCTGTATCTACTGTTGTTTTGGAAATCATGTAAAATAAGGCTAAAATCATAATTAATAGTATTAGATACCATAATAATGATTGGTTTGTTTTAATTTGGCTCAGTAGTTATATCAAAAGCAGGTCATCCCATTGAAGTCTTACAATAGTTACAGAAGATATTTGAAAACCAGGCCCAAAATCAAAAATCTGAATTACACAGTTAGATTCAGTATATCAAAGAATCCCAAGATTTCAAATTTCGCTGAAATCAAACTAAGTTAAATTTTGACCCTTTGAACCTCAATGTGGACCAATTTAAAACAGGGCCCAAAATCCAAAATCTAAAAACACGGTTATATTCAGCATATTAAAGAACCCCGACAATTCAAGACTTTGAATTAAACCCTATTAATTTGGACAAGAAATAAACAATTTATACAAAGTATTAGACAAGTAATGTTTTTGCTCCGTTTTGGTCCTTAATTTTAAAACAATTCGGACAATAACCCTAAAGTCAATCCCAACCTTCCTTTCGAGGTATGAAACCTTGTGATAAAATTTCATAAATATCCATACACTTATACACAAGTAAGTGTCCTGAGACAAGAAACATTCTTCTTTTGGCTCCCTTTTAGCCGCTATTTCCTAAACAGTAGGGATAATAACCCCAAAATTAATCCCAATCTTCCATTTGTGGTATGGAACCTTTTGGTACAATTTCATAGAGATCCATATATTTCATCTGTACGGAAAATTTAAAGGTGAATTATCTGAGCATAGGTTTCATTTGGACACTAAAATATTTGCATCAAACAAATGTAGCATGTAGATATATACATATATATGTAAAATGTATTTTTTTGTGTGTGTGCTTTAATTGTAGTCTGTATTTATATGTTGTTCATTTCTTGTAATTAGTATACTTGTGTTTAAAAATGTTAATCTTCAGTATAATGGAGGAAATAAAGAGAATAAATCAATCAATCAATCAATCAATCAATCATATGATGAAGTAATTGTCTGGTAACCAAATGTCTTTGGACGATGGCAACGACGACGACGACGACACTGACAATGTAATATTAACATCACACAACCATCCATTCACCAAAACATAAACAAATCATTATTTCTTAAAGTTTCTATTCAAAGGCTATCAATAATATGAATATAAACTTATTTGGAGAGGGCCAAAATGCCCTTGTCGTACCTTGTCCTTTATACAGATGGTTGATGTAGGGAATAAATTTTGAGGTTTACAGGTCAAAAGTTATTGTAAGTTCAAATAATGAAGGATCGCAGACGTTCATTACATTATTCAAAAATAAGGTATTTCTTCATTTTCACGCGTATTTTGGCATTTAGGTCCTCCGTAACCCCTCTAACGGGCATTGCGGCACATATTGATTATAACCATTTTGTTTCTCTGTCGATAAGCTTTCGAATGGTGTATAAGGTTTCTCTGTAATTAGGGGCTGAAGGTCTTAACAGTCCATTCCATTATTCAAAATAAGCTATTTCTTATTGTTGACGCGTATTTTGACATTTAGGTCCTCCGAAACTCCTCTAATAGGCGTTGTGGGACATATTGACTATATACCTTTTGTTCCTCTATTGATAAGCTTTCGAATGACGTATAAGGTATATCTGTAATTAGGGGCTGAAGGGTCGCAGCAGTCCATTTCATTATTCAAAATATCCATTTTATTATTCAAAATTGACAATTTCTTAATGTTCACGCGTATTTTGGCATTTAGGTCCTCCGTAACCCCTCTAATGGGCATTGCGGCTAATATTGATTATAACCATTTTGTTCCTCTGTCGATAAGCTTTCGAATGGTGTATAAGGTTTATCTGTAATTAGGGGCTGAAGGTCGTAACAGTCCATTCCATTATTCAAAATAAGCTATTTCTTATTGTTGACGCGTATTTTGACATTTAGGTCCTCCGAAACTCCTCTAATAGGCGTTGCGGGACGTATTGACTATATACTTTTGTTCCTCTATTGATAAGCTTTCGAATGACGCATAAGGTATATCTGTAATTAGGGGCTGAAGGGTCGCAGCAGTCCGTTCCATTATTCAAAATATCCATTTCATTATTCAAAATTGGCTATTTCTTAATGTTCACGCGTATTTTGGCATTTAGGTCCTCCGTAACCCCTCTAATGGGCATTGCGGCTAATATTGATTATAACCATTTTGTTCCTCTGTCGATAAGCTTTCGAATGGTGTATAAGGTTTCTCTGTAATTAGGGGCTGAAGGTCGTAACAGTCCATTCCATTATTCAAAATAAGCTATTTCTAATTGTTGACGCGTATTTTGACATCTAGGTCCTCCGAAACTCCTCTAATAGGCGTTGCGGGACATATTGACTATATACCTTTTGTTCCTCTATTGATAAGCTTTCGAATGACGTATAAGGTATATCTGTAATTCGGGGCTGAAGGGTCGCAGCAGTCCATTCCATTATTGAAAATATCCATTTCATTATTCAAAATTGACAATTTCTTAATGTTCACGCGTATTTTGGCATTTAGGTCCTCCGTAACCCCTCTAATGGGCATTGCGGCACATATTGATTATAACCATTTTGTTCCTCTGTCGAAAAGCTTTCGAATGGTGTATAAGGTTTCTCTGTAATTAGGGACTGAAGGTCGTAACAGTCCATTCTATTATTCAAAATAAGCTATTTCTTATTGTTGACGCGTATTTTGACATTTAGGTCCTCCGAAACTCCTCTAATAGGCGTTGCGGGACATATTGAATATATACCTTTTGTTCCTCTATTGATAAGCTTTCGAATGACGTATAAGGTATATCTGTAATTAGGGGATGAAGGATCGCAGCAGTCCATTCCATTATTCAAAGTATCCATTTCATTATTCCAAATTGGCTTTTTCTTAATTTTCACGCGTATTTTGGCATTGAGGTCCTCCGTAACCCCTCTAATGGGCATTGCGGCACAATCGATAAGCTATATCTATAATCAGGGGATGAAGAATAGCAAAGATCCAGTGAAAATAAAAAAAATTACAATGTATAGTATTTTGATTTTTATATATGTTTTGGTATTCAGGTCGTCCATACATTAAAACGAGGAATTTCTGTCAAAAATAGTTAGGGAAACCCACTAGTTTATCCTCCGAAACTAAATAAATAAATAAAGTTAAAAATTTCAAAGAGTGTTTTGATTTATTTTTTCTTAGATTAATTTGAATATCTGTTAAATAACACCAAAATGACGAATTCAGAAACATGGAATATAGTGTCACAGTCAAAAATAAATTTTCGATTTCATTATTCACTTTTCAGCTTGAATACTGAAATATGAACTATTCATAATTCATTATTCATCACTAAACGTTGAATAATGAATAATGAACTATTTCATTATTCATTATTGAATTTTGAATAATGAAAAATGAATAATGGACGTACTTCAGCGTGGTATCAGGATGGGTCTTGGTATTGGTCATAATGTAGCTTTGTACAAGCGGGAAGTTTGGCATGCCTTAAAGTCAGGTTCAACCCACCATTTTTCTTTGAAATGTCCGGACTCGGTGCTAAGGTTGTCGGTGCTAAGGTTGCCGGTGCTATGGTTGCCGTGGTGGTATTACGGTTATAGGTGACGGATACGGTTTTGTTTAAGGTAAATAATAATATTTTGTTAAGGTTTAGTGAAGGTTGTCTTAGTTAGGATGATGATGATGATATCCTGAATTGTTTATTGTTGAAGGGTGACTATAAGTCTCAAACTTTGTGACTCTATTGTTGAATCATATGGAAAGGTGGTGATAAAGTACGTTTTTGTTGAAAGAATTGTAGGACCAACTATTTCCGTGGGAAAAGACTGAACCAATGACAGGACCTGCAAGAGCCATTCATTCTTTCCGTCGTTCTGGGATTATTCTAATATAAATAAATTATGAAACGTTCTTTATGTTTATCTTTTATTTCAGTTCTCTTGGACCAACGAATATACATATTTAATACAAATACACCGAGATCCCTTTTCTATAACGTGTATTGATACGACGGTGTCTAGTGGACGTCGTATCTGACATTTTATAGACTCCTCTTTTATACATTATTTTGTGAAACCTCGTTCTCTCTGGTGGGCCGACTCTAGCACGAGGGAGGCGGCGTGTCAATACGAACTTTATTTGTCCCTATATCTATAAGCTCTGGACCTGTCCAGTAAACATGAAAATTAACACACCAGTGAATTGTGTCTGCTTACTCCGAAAGCTAGTATTTAATTGCATATCTCGATCTGTTTTACTTAATTCTTTAACACATTTTTATTTTGAAAATTAATTCCAGACAGTATAAAATATTATTATGAGATACTTAAATGCATAGTTTCTGAATTTTAAAGGTTACCACCTTTAAATATCATTAATTGAATGTGTGAAATAGTTAAAACCCCGAATGTACAATGTATATGATATAAAATAAAAAGATGTGGTATTGTTGTTAATGACACAACTATCCACTAGAGACCAAATGATGTAGATGTAATCAAATATAGGTCACTCGACGGTCTCAACCTTGTGCAAACCCATACCATATAATGAGCTATAAAAGACCCCGACAGGACAAAAGGTACACAATTTAAACGAAAAAAAACAAAAAAAACAATGATCTGATTTATAGTTAAACAAAAACGAAATTACAAATATGACAGGCGTCAACCGACAACAACCTGTTACAGGCTCCTGAGTAGGAACAGGCACATATATAATGGGGCGGTAGTTACACATGTTTGCGAGCACTCAACCATTACTCTAACCTGGGACCGTTGTGTAACAATATAGTATTTAAACAAGCTGTTAAAACTAGTTGGAAAGGGCCTAAATAATCAGATCAGCACAAAGCACACACACACAATTAACCGAAAGGCAAAAGTCACACATTACGCAGTTACTGAAAGCAAGTTCAAAGCCAATTATAACTAATAGATAACTCATTTTGCCAGACTTACATATCAATCAGCACACATCCAACAGATTTAGTTTAAAGACGTCATAAACAGTCCAAGAAAACATGACCTTGTGCAATGCCAAAATATTATTCTATACCGGATGTAGGACCTTAAGTGTTCATAATTAAATAGCAATACATATAATCTTTAACATGGGACTTTCCTCCTCGGAGTAAAGGGACAGAAAGTCATCGGACCGAAATTCACAAAATTGATACGACAGAAATAACAAAGTTGAAAGGACAAAAGCTAAACATGTAAAAGGACAAACATTCTAAAATGACATTTAAAAAAATATTGTATATGATAAATTCATTTTACAGTAAGGAGATTGTAAATTTAGCTTTGTTATTTAGGATTTTGATACTCCTATTTCAGTAACCCATAGTTAATTTAAGTTTATCAAACTTTAATCTGAGACTAAGTAGGTGGTATAGTTGATAGTCTCAGCTTTAATCAAATAATATATTGATTGGCTCAATGAAGCCACTCATTAATCAAGCCACTTTGACAGCTTTTATCAAACTATTGGTGTTGTATTTTTCCTTAATAAGATTTTTCTATTCATACTAAATTAGAACAATGACACAGACAATATTTCTATCATGAACTTAAGTGAACGTAGTTAGACGAAGGATTGAGCTCTCACAATCTTGATGAATCTAAGAAACTGTCCCAAGCCTATAGTCTAAAGGTTGTCCTTGGTTGATTTCTGTCCTTATTGGTTTCGTTGAATTTGATTAGCTTAAATTAAGCAGCAAGTTTTCTCTGTTTAATTAATTCATTTTCTATCCCCGATCCTTTTGTAGCTTACAGTATTGGATTTTATCATTTTGAACGCCGCACAATTACTTGTAGTTTGATCATTTGTTGACAGGTTAATGTCGTTTTTGTGTACTTTGGTTGCTGCCTCATGAACTTATATGACTCATATCCCTTTATGCATAAATAGTTTATTACATCATCTTGAAAACTTTAATAGACATGATAGATGTGTCCAGCGCCCTAGACCACTCGACCAACTATGTTATACAATATAGCTTTCGTTAGTTTAGTAATGCCCTGATAAAACCGACTAGGAAAAGCATCACTCGACTAACGGAAGTTATATGTTACAGTCTATTCTCGCTGAAAAAAGAATAATAAATGTGCAGATTGAACATGGTTGGGCTATTGTTTAAAAGTACTTTCAACTTATGTGAAAAATGTCAAAACCAAGTGTCGAACGTTGACCCTGAGATTTCTTTTTTTGTTTTGGTCTTTGTGTTGCTACCAAGTACAAAACAGTTTGAAATATTTCCGTTCTAGTTGTTCTTTTGGAAAATATTAAGAAATTCACAGATGCCGGACCACTATTGAAATAATTAAATGACCACCGTTACCGTTGCTTTTTGTTTTATCAACTCGTATCAACTAATACAAACGAGCAAAACATAATTGAATATTTATAAACAAAGACTGAATGATAAACAATCCTCACAGTATAACACATTTATTAACAGTCTACTCTATTGCATTGTTACACCCTATCAGATTGATTTTCCGTTACTATATATATGTTTAAGTCACAGAAGTAAGTAAAATGCCAATGAATAACACTGTCGTAGCACAGGAACCTAGTCAGTGGTTGTTTGACATGTCTGGTTTTTTTATTTGGAGTATTTGGCAGCACATCTCGACTGTTTCTGTTTTATCTAAATTCAAACTTTTATAGATTTGTGTCAATTAATAGATTGGAATATTGTATAGACACCTATCTATTGTTGAATACTGTTATTTGCTCTTTAAATGTTGTTTGTTTGTGCTTTTGTCATTGGGTTGCTGTCTCAACAATGTATATATAAAAAGAAGATGTGGTATGATTGCCAATGAGACAACTGTCCACAAGAGACCAAAATGACACAGAAATTAACAATTATAGGTCACCGTACGGCCTTCAACAATGAGCAAAGCCCATACCGCAAAGTCAGCTATAAAAGGCCCCGAAATGACAATGTAAAACAATTCAAACGAAAAAACTAACGGCCTCATTTATGTACAAAATGAACGAAAAACAAATATGTAACACATAAACAAACGACAACCACTGAACTACAGGCTCCTGACTTGGGACAGGCACATACATACATAATGTGGCGGGGTTAAACATGTTAGCGGGTATAGCCTTCTATACGTAATGCAGATATTTTGCCATATACATTATACATGTAGTTTTTATGTGTATGTAAAACATGCCTTTAAGTTTAATTATAAATGTGACATATATCAGGAGTTAAGCACCTGAGACAGCAATCCAGTAACACAAAACCCAAAAGACAAATGCATGCTATATTTGCAGGGCAGTATACTCTTAATTCATAACGGGATGCCAAAAACCTCAATTTTATGATAAATCAAAACATCATATTTTCGTATCAACCATGTATCGTATTGATTCTGACATCGGACTCGGACTTCTCTTTAACTGACTTTTAATGTGCGTATTGTTATGCGTTTACTTTTCTACATTGGCTAGAGGTATAGGGGAGGTTGAGATCTCATACACATGTTTAACCCCGCCGCATTTTGCGCCTGTCCCAAGTCAGGAGCCTCTGGCCTTTGTTAGTCTTGTATTATTTTTACTTTTAGTTTCTTGTGTATAATTTGGAATTTAGTATGACGTCCATTATCACTGAACCAGTATATATATTTGTTTAGGGGCCAGCTTAAGGACGCCTCCAGGTGCGGAATTTCTCGCTGCATTGAAGACCTATTGGTGACCTTCTGTTGTTGTCTGTTCTGTGGTCGGGTTGTTGTCTCTTTGACACATTCCCCATTTCCATTCTCAATTTTATCATTTTCTTAATATTACAATGAAAGAAATGTATAAGGCAAATATCAGTATATTATGTTTTTAATGAAAATAAAACATGTGCTTTACAGTTGTAATACGGATGTTTGAGAAACGTCCATAAAGCGTAGGTCACATATTCACGGATTTGACGCCGGATTTACTACGGATACGACCCGGCATCATTCGTGGCAATCTGTAGTAGTCCGTAGATTTCCGTATTGTAGCCGTAGTCATACGTAGAAGTACTTGTATATCCTTAACAATTTTTGAATATGTGCAAAATTTGACCACGGATCAAACAACCGTAGTATATCCTTATTAAACCGTATTAGAACGTGCTGATCCGTTTTAGTCCCTATCAAAACCGTATTTAGCCGTACTTATTCGTAGGCCCTAGTACGGTTAAATCACGTATTTGTCAAGGATACAATACGATTTGTTACGAATTTGTCACGGAACGGCACGATTTCATTACGTTGCAATACGGATAGCTAGGGATCAACCAGGGTTCTCAAAGTCTGTTACGGTTTACTACGTTACAACACGACAAAATACGGAATATTACGGTCCACGACAAACTGACATAAGGATTCTTTATAAGTATTCCCTACTTATAGGGCCCAACGTATTCTGTGTCTTGCCGTAAAGGTATATATAATATTATCCAACACGAATAATCAACAACTGATGCTTGCAATTAATTGGATGGAATTGGATATTGATATGGCACAAAATGCCAGGGTAGTGCTCGAGCTACTTGATGACAGACGTAGAGGTGTCCGGAGGCAGAGGAGATGATGGACTAGGGACTGGCATATCCATGGCAAGTATGAGGCACTCGTGACTGAATTTTGTGCGGAAAATCTAGCTGCATTTAAGAACTTTGTAAGAATAGTCCCAAATATGTTCCAAGAACTGCTACATGTCGTTGGTCCGCGGATTACGAAGAACACCATCTGGTACAGACAGACAGATAAATGATGTATCAAACAAAACAAAAAAATCTCCGATTCACTCCAAGAAATGATAAATCACAAGGTTGATCAGATAGAAATGATAAACGGCTTTTAGAAAATATGGCGGTTCGTACTATTCTGTATCAGACCGTTCCTCCTTCGTACTATTCTGTATCAGGCCGTTCCTCCTTCGTACTATTCTGTATCAGACCGTTCCTCCTTCGTACTAACACTTACTTATACCGTGTCTTACCGTAAGAACCCGTATCACTCATGGCGCTAAATGACCCCTTTCCTCCATTACCCGTGGTAGTTACGTCAAAACCCGTAGTCATACCGTTGTGCATCCGTATCGGACTACGGAAACAGCATTTCCGGGATCATCCGCGAGATTTAATCCGTAGTGGAACCGGCGAGGTGATCCGTGAATGAGTGACCTAGGCATAAACGGATGTTTTAGAACGGATGTAATACGGAAGATCAGTTTACGGACGTGGTACTATTTCTCCGTAAAACATCCGTTATACGTCCGTAGCTATTTTAGTGTAGTTCACAAGGTAACATTCAGCATAAAGATGCTACCCTACCAGCTTGCATTTTCTGACTTACGTAACCAAACTGTTATTGATCTTTCTCTTTCATATCGCTTGCTTAGCAGGGAAGCAGCATAGATATTTCAACGGGTATTTATTTAGAGTCGCTGTAGCAACTTTTCCAGAAACTAGATACCTTGATATAATGGTTCTTCACAAAAATCTTTATTTTCCCAAAAGACAGAGATTATACCAAGCATGCATCGATAATCACATGCCCTATAAAACACCTATAAAATCCGCGAAGGAAGACAAAAACAATAACAAAACATTACACAAAAACTTGATGTCGTCATATGATTTTCTATAGTCAAACATCACGATCAGAAAATATAATGTTTGTTAGGTACGCACACAGGACTTTCACCTTTGGTCTTTTATGCACAGCAAAATCAATTATCTTCATCCTTTGGTCAAGAAACTACATGCAAATGAGCTAACAAATCACAACAACAAATCACAAACAAATTGCTTCCAATTCATAAGCAAATCATAAACAAATTGTCAAGAAATTGTTTTGAAATCATTAACAAATCAGATGTTATTGCTTAACTACTTCAAGCAAATCACAAACAAATTTGTTTCAAATTGTTAAGAAATCATAAACAAATTGTTATCAAATCTTTAAAAATCAGAAGTAAATCATATTCCTACCTCAAGCAAATCACAAACAAATTGTTTTCAAATTATGAAGAAATTATAAACAAATTGTTATCAAATCTAACAAATCAGAAGTAAATCATATTACTACTTCAAACAAATCACAAGAAAATCGTCAATAAATTGACATCAATCATCGATTCACTGGTTAAATCATTTACATCTGGATAAAAAAATCTGTTCTGCCCCACGAAACCATAAACTTTGAAGTGCACTTGTCTTCATTTTACCTTAGCTACACCTCCTGCACAGAACGAATTGCACACCGTTGTTCATGTGTAAAACAGGTGTTTCACCTATGTTATAGAACATATATAAATTAAATGCACGTTGAGGACCACGCATGTAAAACTCATGTAAAAAGAAACACGAATTACGCATGTTAAACACACGTAAAACGTGCGTTGACGTAAAACATGTTTATTTGATTATGCATAACGCCCGTTTTACGGGTAAGCACATGTCAAACGCCTGTTGATTTGATAAATACTTATTGACATACGGTATTTTCCTGAAACAAATGTATTGGGATAAGGGTTTGGAGGGCACTTCTCTTATTTGATGCATGTAATTCATTATGCTACATGCATGTTTGTTAGAAGAAATCATAAATGCAATCACTTGCCAACCAAGAATTTTCAGCAAACTTTTATACAGTCTGCTCATTTTACACTAAATTCCACACCGTTATAATAATGAAGCCTATGATAAATTCAAACATCTTTTGCTTTCAAACCTTTGACAACGTCTATAATTTCATAATTCATTTTAAAGATTAATTCAAAACCTTCAGACAACCAATGAAAACCAAGAGCTTCAAAATATGTAATCAATATAAATATAAAGCAATTTTTAGTGTTCATCAAAAGTCAAAATGATAAATTGAGAAAACAATCCAATCAAATGCAGCACATTCAGAACAATATTCTATGAATTCTTATACAAGTGATCTATATTCATAAACCTGAATCCATGAAAGTAGCCCCACGAGAAAGTTAAGTATTACCAACAGCCATTAAAAACACACGATTTGCCCTCAAGACTTTTGGTTAATATACTTTGGTCTAATTGACGTATTCCCAATGTCTTCTTTTAAAGGGTTTTGCTAAACGGCGGAAACGAAATAGGGAACGGAATACGGAACGGAAACAGAAAGAAATATTTAAATGGACGGAATTCGAGAGGAAATGGCTAGTACTACGAAAATCAATAATCCGAAATAACGAAATCACACAAGTATGTTGCAAAGGATAGCAGATAACAAAGAAAATAGC
Source organism: Mytilus coruscus (assembly GCA_017311375.1). Taxonomy (NCBI): domain Eukaryota; kingdom Metazoa; phylum Mollusca; class Bivalvia; order Mytilida; family Mytilidae; genus Mytilus; species Mytilus coruscus. The sequence continues at coordinate 18,028 of JAASAO010000191.1, forward strand.
TAACAGTTTTGGAAATATATATACTGCTCAAAAACCAAAACAGCTAGAGGCTCTAAAGAGCATGTGTTGCTCATCTAGGTCTATGTGCATCTTCAACAATGGGAACTCTCCAACATTGTAGACTTGGATAGATTCATGACAAAATCTCTATTTTGTTGATCTTACATTGCTGACCCATTTCTGTTGTCTGTTTCTCTATCTTCTTTAGTTTTGCCGAAACGATGGTAATAATTAAGTCATCATTTAAGGGCTACCATTCCTATAAAGACTTCACTTACTATAACGGCAAAATTTGACCTCTTTGATGATCTTGTCTAACTGGTCATTTTACTATTAAAAGTTACTCTCCACTTATTATATATTTCAAGAGAATAGGCAAAATGGAAAAAGAATATGGTAAAGTTCGATATTTAAGGGCGATAACTCCTATAGGAAGTCGTCTGACACTTTTACGCGTTGGACATTAAGTAGAGCTGAACATTTATGCCCCGTCTGATTTTCACTATTTATAGCGGTTTTCAAAATAATAACACTTGCATTTTATCCCTATCATAGTTCTATTTTAGCCATGTCGGCCATATTGGTTGGCAGACAGGGTTATCGGACACTTTTACAAAATGGATACCCCAATGCTAATTGTGGCCAAGTTTAACCAAAACTGTCAGACGACTTCTTATAGATGTTATGTTTGGTTAAACTTGGCCCAGTAGTTTCAGAGGTGAATATTTTTGTAAAGTTAACGACGACGCAGACATTCGACAGACGCCAGTGACTAAGTTCGTTTGGACCAGGTAAGCTTAAATAGAACTCTCAAAGTATACCACCACTAAAACTAAGACAGGCCTAACAGCAGAAAACGACTGTGACAGAGCAGAAGCATTAAATGAACAATTCACTTTAATTGTATCTACTAAGAAGGAATCTGATGTACAGTAGTTGTCGTTTGTTTATGTAATTTATACGTGTTTCTCGTTTCTCGTTTTTATATATACTAGACCGTTGGTTTTACCGTTTGAATGGTTTTACACTAGTACTTTTGGGGCCCTTTATAGCTTGTTGTTCGGTGTGAGCCAAGGCTCCGTGTTGAAGGCCGTACATTGACCTATAATGGTTTACTTTTATAAATTGTTATTTGGATGGAGAGTTGTCTCATTGGCACTCACACCACATCTTCCTATATCTATTAAATGAAAATGTACTACAAAAGAAACCATTACATGTATATCCAAAATTGAAAGACATAGAAAAACTAAACAGAGACGAGAAAAAATTGAGTACATGGACTCAATACATCAAAAGCCTGCTGGCCAGACGAAATAGAAACCCTAGAATACTTAAAACTATCAAATGACTTAGCACCTAGCTTTCATTAGTCACACTTTTCAACAATTCACCAATACCAGCTCAATACCAGATGAATGGACAATTGTCTACTTTTCTAGTAGGCTGACCGTTCGATACTGGCAAACTACAACTCAACATAATGCGTCACCTAGATCATTTTAATTTCATCAATGAAATACAACAAACTTTTCGTAAATATAACAGTTGCGACTAACTACTGTTATCAGTGATTGGGTCAAAACATTCAGATTGATAAAGGATACCAGATGAATTTAAATTAGATTTTGAAAAAGCCCCGACACAACCTCACATGAACTACTTAAATCAAAATTAAACAGTTACGGGATATCAGGTAAAACACTATGTTGGATTGACTTATTCCTATGCTACCGCAAGCACAGAGTCATGGTATATTGGTCAAAATCAAACTGGTCCAACCGGTGTTGATTCTGGAGTACCTCCTTGGTCCTGTGCTATCAAGTCTGTATCATACCAATGCTATCTTGGATAATCGGGTGTTATGAAGGTAGTAACACCCAAACGATCAAATGCGTAGTGTAAAATAAAGTATCTTTTCGTCCAAAAAAAAATTAAAAAGAACATAAAATCATGATTTTTCAAGTATTTTGAAAAAACACTACTTTAAAATTTACTAATATAAATACGAGTAACTTTTAAAGTTCAACATTCCTTCAGTATGAAAGAATATCAATACATGTCTTTTGTTAATGTTTCCAATTATAGTAATGCTTTAAACATCATATTGAATGAGTGACAACATTTTCAGTTGTACTATTATAAAACAACGTTCAAGGCTACTTGAATTGGACTGAATTTTCAGAGAAGAATTAAGCGGTATGGTATTTAAAGCACTGTCGACAATTTGATTTTTAAAAACCTAGGACATGACTATTGATAAGGGCATGCATATTGTACGTAATTTAAATACGTAAAGCATTTGCAATTGTTCCATTAGTTCTAAAAGAGATGTGGGATGAATGTCAATAATTTTATTGATATACATATTTAGGAGAGCATATTGTCGTTGGTTCATGTCTGTCATATTTGTTTTTCGTAAATTGTTTTGTTATATATTATGCCGTTAGTTTTCTCAATTGAATTGTTTCATATTTTATATGTCAGGGCATTTTATAGCCGACCATACGGTATTGGTTTGTATCATTGTTGAAGGCTGCACGGTTGCCTATCATTGCTTACATCCACTTCATTCGAACTTTGGTGGATAGTTGTCTCATTGGCAATCGTACCACATCTCCTTATTTTTATAAATGGTAATGTTAGTACCAATAACGTCCTTCAGAATTGTAATTGGTTGAGAAAGGCTTTGTTTAGTGAGTGATTTTGCATCAAAATAAAGTGTATCCAAGTTTCTATGTTTAGTTCCCAGGTGTCCATATCGGTTGTTGTTCATACATTTGTACTCTATTATCCCATCGGGTTTTCTTACGTTTCATTATACAAGAAAAGTAACCAATACAAAACAACACAACAAGATGCACCACAATAAAAAGAAACCAAGAAAAAATGACCAAAAGCATTTCCCCAAAAAAATGAATTACTTCACAACCTATCTAGAGTCGAGGCGACTGTCCATCTATCAATCTCGCATGTAATATTTTTTGTGTTGTTGGGCTAGTGTTTTATTGACGTTCATCCCACATCTCTTTTAGAACTAATATAACAATTGCAAATGCTTTACGTATTTAAATTACGCACAATATGCATGCCCTTATAAATATTTAAAAAATATAGGCTCATCATCTCCTGTGATTTATCTCAATACTTTATGCTTTCAAATGTTTTTCTTAAATTTATTTCTCTGTTTTACGTTCTTGTAAACATGTAATATACTATATGCAACATGCCTATGAAAATAAGATAAAAAGAAAAAATATATTTTTCTGTGTCCGTTTTCCATGTCCGTTCCGTATTTCGTTTCTGCCTTTTAGCAACACCCTTTTAAACATAAATCAGTTTTAATTAATTTTCTGTTGAAAAGAATAGAACATGCATCAACCAGTGTTAGAAAGGGAACGTACTATTTTCCGTTGCTCAAAGTTCGTTCACCACTATTATGATTTGGATCGAATGGCAAAGGATGGATACATTAAAGTTAGTGACAACAGTTCACATGATCCTTTAAAGTTAGTGACAACAGTTCACATGATCCTTTAAAGTTAGTGACAACAGTTCACATGATCCTTTAAAGTTAGTGACAACAGGTCACATGATCCTTTAAAGTTAGTGACAACAGGTCACATGATCCTTTAAAATTAGTGACAACAGTCACATGATCCTTTAAAGTTAGTGACAACAGGTCATATGATCCTTTAAAGTTAGTGACAACAGGTCACATGATCCATTAAAGTTAGTGACAACAGTTCACATGATCCTTTAAAGTTAGTGACAACAGTTCACATGATCCTTCAAATACTGGTCTAAAACTAAGGATGGATACATTAAAGTTAGTGACAACAGTTCACATGATTCTTTAAATACTGGTCTAAAACTTAGGATGGATACATTAAAGTTAGTGACAACAGTTCACATGATCCTTTAAAGTTAGTGACAACAGTTCACATGATCCTTTAAAGTTAGTGACAACAGTTCACATGATCCTTCAAATACTGGTCTAAAACATAGAATTTGCTCAATAGGTCGAATCACATTCGATCGTGAGTTGAACTTAGAATCGTAAACATCGTTGACAGACATTATGGAACTACCTAATGAACTGAAAGCCTTACTGGTAACAATGAAGTTAGATGGAAAAGAGCCGGATTGGAAATTTACCGCCAGCTCGGACCAGGTCTCAGTACAACTTACTTGGATCAAGGCCAAGGAACCAGATACCACATCCAGGAAACCTGAGCCGGCCCTGAAAAGCAAAAACAAGCCACCATCTACCAGGAGACGAAACGCTTACCGTTACGCCCAGTGGATGGCCACAAAACAGCCGTTGTACCCGCTGCAGAACAACAACAAACCACCGAGGCCAGCGCAGACCACACCACTCAGACCGAAGATAGAGACACGATAGTTGGTCAACTACTTACACCAACTAAGTACAGAGGGAACCAGTTGGAGTCGTCATAAACAGGGATATTGTCACCAGTCCTTACAACCCCAACAAGGCATGTCATCGCCTCATATACTATACCTCCACAACAGACAGAGGCAAGCGCAGTAGGATCGACTTCGATGAAGGTTTTGACATCAACGACCCCGACCTACTGACCACACCACCGCATACATCGCCCTTCAATATAGAATCTCAAGAGGCAATGAAAGCAACCATCCTGGCACAACGGCCTAATACTCCTTACCAGCCACAACACCGCAGTAGGAGTAAGATGAAAGCTAAAAGACAGACAGATCCCAATCTGTAACTATGTACATTAGTCCGCAATATCCAGAAGGATAGCCGGAGGTAAAACTCATCATCATCATCAGAATTTGCTCAGAGATTCAAATTATGGTGGTCACATAAACAAATTTAGTTATTTTCATTTTTTATTTGACAACTTCATTTTTCACAATCATACAACACATGTATTATACTTATAATATCATTTGCATTATATGCTATTGATTATGTACTTGTGGTTGACAAAGTATGCACTCAAGTTTATTCTACATTGGTCTTGATCTCTTGTATACACAACTGTCTGTATGTCTGCCATTATTATCTCAGACTATTCTCCTGTATATAATTATAGTTTTGCACATGAATGCCTTGATCATGTTTATTCAATTGCACTTCTCCTTGTAAGATTTCAATGATATAATCCTGTTATTCGTTATAAGCAAGCGTATTCTTTTCTACAGGAGCTGTAATGTAAAAACAATAGAACATATGCTGGTGAGCAATCAATAATTTTGACATGGAATCATTTGAAATAACAAAGAGTGCCTATATACTAATTTTATTGAAATCCTAGCAAAACAGATCTTTCTCAAAATGTACCCATTTTTAAACAAGAGTGTACATGCTGAAATGTCTCGACTGTTATACTCATCGAAGTCTGATATATGTAGGCTTTACTACAAGTATCCCATAAACATAAAATTATCAATGATCCATGGAAATGAGGTCAAGGTCAGGAGAACCCTGCCAGACAATCATGTACACCTCAGAATCGCACCATACACAAAATATATTTAGCATATTGCTTATAGCATCTGAGAAACAGACCTGACATTTGTTGTTATAAATTATGCCTTTAGTTTTCTCAAGTGAATTGTTTATATTTTTCATGTCGGGGAGGGGGGCCTTTATAACCGACTATACGGTATCGGATTTTCTCATTGTTAAAGGCCGTACAATTTCCTATAATTGCTTAAATCCACTTTTTGAATTTTGGTGGAAAGTTTTCTCATTGGCAATCATACCTTATTTTTATACTAATGAAAAAATTGACCAATGAACTATAAAAGAGGTCCAGGTCAAACGAATACTGCAGACATCACGTACATCATGCAATCATTCCTAGAAACAAATATAGTTGATATATTGCCTATAGTATCTGTGAAACAGACATAACCATGCAAACTGAACATTGACCAATGAACCATGAAAATAAGATCAAGGTCAGATGAACCCTTCCAGACAGACATTTACACCTTACAATCATTCAATACATCAAATATATTTGACCTATTGCTTATAGTATCTAAGAAATAGACTAAACCACCAAAAACTTAACATTGTCCAATGAGCCAGGAAAAGGTCAGGGTCATTTGAAATCTGCCAGATAGACATGTACACCCTACAATCATACCACACACCAAATGCAAGTGATCTATTGCTCATAGTATCAGAGAAAAGACTAATGCACAAAAACTTAATTTTGACAAATAAACAATAGAAAAGAGGTCAAGGTCAGACGAAACCTTCCAGTTATAAACCTTTTTTCAAGCTGTCGCTAAACCATGCAATGAGGTCAAGGACAGTGAGCATATGACAGACAGAAACATCGTCACATAAGGCATCTGCATACATTCTGAAATATAAAGCTTTATACAAAATTTTACGCCACTGCTAGATAGCATTAATACCTATGTCTCGCATTCTCCGACTTTCGTTACGGGCAAAACAAAAATCAAGTTTTACCACAATGTTGACACTCGGAATCAATAGCATATTGTACCTATACATTAATTTTGGTGAAATAGTTACACAAAAGATGTTTCTCTAAAGTTTCTTGTCGAGAAGTTGATACCACTCTTTTTGTTAGTTTTGGCTCTTTCAATTTCTTTAAAATAGCTAATTAACTATACCTATATATCATTTTTGTTGAAAACCCAGCACGAGACGTTTCTGAACATTTGACATTTTTTAATCAAAACTCAGTTTTCTCCACACTTATCCCCAATTCAAACTACTAATAGGAATTCGGGAAAGCATATACGTTGAAATGGCAGCAATATTCCTTTCTCAAAATTTGTGAATTTTAAACAGATGTTTTAACAACTTTTAATTATTTTATTTTTTTAAAATGCTGACACCGGGAATAAATTTTGAATAAATTATTATGTCTTTATATAGTGTTATGCCAAGCTTTTACAAATGATGGGTGAATTTCACCATTAGAATAATTTCTACGAGATAGATATCCTGTGATAGTGAGTAATTTTTTTTATAGGACTAAACATATTGAAACTAATCACTGAAATATAATGCAATAACCTGTTTGGGAAGAATGTCTGAAATGTGAATATAAATGTTCTTTTCAAAATCTTTGCTTTAATTTTGGAGAAAACTTTAAAAGTATGTTTGTTTAGACTAGTCTGATCATCTACACATATTTTACTAGTTTTGAGAACTCAAAATAAATATGTGAAAATAACGCAGTAACTAAATTTTCATGCTCAATATTGAAAATAAAATATATAAAATTATGCAAAATGCACCCAGACTGCATAAACGAAAGGAGTAAAAGTTCCATCAGTTATGTACTCATATCAAAAGTCCTTTATCGATAGTCATACGTAAATTGTTCGAAAAAGTATACATTGTTATGTATCAATTTCCAAGTGAACAAATCTGGGACCGAAACAATTTATCCCCTAACACTCAAATGATTATTTTATATTTTTATTTAACTCAATTACTTTTTTCTATATCTTTATTTCCTTGTTTTGTTTTGTTTTAATTTTAGATACAGATTCACAGAGATGGACATTCTAAATTTTCCGCTTTGATTGTTTTCTTTGTTGTAGATGAGCTATATCTTGTCTGTTTCATATTGGGAGTAGCAGCAGGCATATACAATTACCTACATTTGTCCTACACACAATGCTTAAAATATTTCAAATAATTCAGATTGACGAAGTTACCCGCAAATAATTTAGATAAAGACAAACTTCTCATTCATCTTTTATTTAGTAACACGGAAACATTTTACTGTAATTCGGAATTTAAACTTGGGGTGTCATGGAAATATTTCCTGCATTGTTATTCACAGATCCGCATTTCAATCAGATTTAAGATGCCTTGAAGTAAGTAGTTTGTTTTTTCTTCAACATTACACTCGACAATCGATTTCATTGTCGGGCTATAATTAATTCACGAATGTCATTCGGTGTATCGAGAAAAAATATCGCAAAAGAATAACAAACGGTGGTCAAGCATTGCGATCGAATCGTGAATGCAATTACGTGTAAATCTTCTTCATAATCTGTGTAAAAATCTAATGTATTTTCAAAAGGTGCAACAGATCAGAAAAAGCGACACACAATTCTATGAGAATCTTTAATGAAAAGTTTTGTATCTATAATGGTCATATTCCAATATATGATAAATTTGAAACTTAATCTTTAGTGTGTCAGATAGTCCAAAAAAATAAAAGCATATTATAACTTGTGAAAGTTCAAATTATTTTTGTATAATTTGTTGATTTTAAAAAAATTGATCGTGAAAAATCAGGAAAGGCATTATTTAGATCGTGAAGTCAAGGCGTGACCAGACTTAATGATCAGAAAACAATTTCATGCTACTAATTGATGCATATTGTAATTGGTTGAAGCGTGTGATTACTTAATATGAACGTAAATTAATGCTTTTATTTTTATTTTGGGTGATCTATATATATATAGACCCTTATTTAGACCTGTTTTCATTTAAGAGGCAATGCCAACTGGACATCCAAGATAATAAGACCTCCAGGAGCGAAATTGTCGAAAACAATGCACGAATAGATGAAAAGAGTGGGGGTCTGGTGGGCTTCCCTGGAAATATCTTAATGTGTAAGTTTTCGTTCGTACGAAATAGATCAAAGAAGCTATATTATTAATTACATACATGTATATGGAAGATGTTCTTTCCATAAGCAATACAATTTTGATTGGGTCCCATTAATGGTCCTGATCTAGAGATTACAGAAATCACATATACTACTTCCTTAGCCTCTTTTTCAGACATATACCCCGAACTTGACTACAGCGGTCATCTACGATACCAGTGCTTATGACAAACGAGGTTATTTCAATTTTGAAATTTAAAATTTTCTCACCTTAGCAACACTTTACCATGTTTACTAACTTCATTCGCATATGGAGTATACAATTCCCAACTCGTACGATATCTAGGAGCTTGTAAATGCTATCAGAATTTATAAGCCGTCATCTTTGACTGAGGATAAAATTAATGAGCCAGCATTTTGTGAAAGAACGTCTCGTCCTTTTTCTCAAAAGTTCATTGGAAAGTACAACGACCTGATAAATAAATATTCAGTATCTACTTCACAAATTTAACAGGATAGTCTTGAGTTATCGATTAAAGGTGCTGACTCTGTGTAGAACTTTAACTACTTGATAGTAAAAACTTTATTTGTCTTTGTACTATTGTGTTCCATTTGGTCGTATGACTCTTGACGTCGTTTTGTATATGTGCATTCAGATTCTGACACATGAGGTTTTCAAAGTGTTGAATTCATTTTGTATACACTTGCATGCATTTATGCTTTTCTTGATTTGTTTGGTATCAGGAAAGTTTGTATGCCATTATGATTTACAATACTGACAGTATTATTAACTACTGTTGGCGTCTTTGTTTGATTTATTTGTATGTGTGTTTGAACGTTTAATTCAGTTGTGGTGCATGTCTGTGTTGTATGTTTACACAGTTTTGGCTACTGGATCCCAGTTATGGCCAAGTTCACCAAGTATGACTGTTTGGGTTGCTCATCTATTTGACTATATTACGGAACATTAAACAATTGTCATACAAGTGGGAGTTTTAGCTAACTAGAAAACCAGGTTTAAATCACAATATTCGTAGGAAAATGCATGTGCCAAGTCAGGAATATGACAGTTGTTTTCCTGCGTTTTATTTTATATATTTTTTTTCCAAATAATTATAAATTCAACAATGATCTCGCTTGATAGATATGATTGTGCATTGAAATTAATGGAAATCAGATAAGACAATCGTAACTTTTCATACGACGTAACTTTTATGCAGGACGGACATACGGACTTATATTACTATAGCAACTAGTTGATGTGGTATTATCAAATAATCAGATCCACTGGCATTGAACCATCATAGCCCTATTCAGAAACAAACCTGAAGCGAAATAAGTCATGATAATCTAATTGTTTGATAAGAAAATTACAAAATAAATGATCATGTGTTTAAAGAATGATTTGATCATTTCTGTGGATTTTTCCAATAACAAATAAGTGGCCCCAATTCTTTCACGATCATCAAATAGCAGTACCCGTTCTTTCATGATCCGAAATATTAATTATTGACAAATATTCCCCTTTTTGCAAAATTTATGATCAAACTGAAACAAAATAACTTTCAGAACCATTTTAAATAGTAATATAGTAATTAGAAAATCATGTTTTTTTTTTATATTTAGATACTTTGCAATGTCGATAAGCTATCTGCTTTTTGCAGTTTTGTAAAAACGGTATAGTTTTAAACCTTGATTTTTCTCCGTTATTGATCATAATATTGAACCATTTGTTTTATTTTTCCAATATTTGTCATTATAATTAGTTAAATTGTAATTATTAACTGGCGTTGTATGTGTCTTCTCGATATGATTCCTTTCATCATCCTATAACAGATCTTTCACGACCCAATCTTTACCGATCCTTATTCTTTCACTATCATTTTTCTCGATATACCGAATGACACCCGTGTACTAGTACCGATATGATACGGAAAAGGAGTGTGTAAAATTACGTACTCACTATTATTGTCGATAATTTAAATCTTTGTTGTATAGACTTGTATAAAGCATACCAGTTTTAGATAGTGTTGTTTTGTATTAAAAAGAGGCGAAAGGTACCAGAGGGACATTTTAACTTATAAGTCGAAAATAAACTGACAACGCCATTGCTAAAAAAAAAGACATTAGAAATATTTAAATTTGGAATTCAAAATTAATGGAATATGGGAAACATTTTGTAAAGAGAAACATCTAGAATTGCAGGGCTGTATGATTCTTCTTTTTCTCAATTACCATTTTAACAACAGCAAAAATAAAATTAGCTTACCCCATTGTATTTTACAAAGAAAAGAAAGTGACTTTCATGAATATGTTATCATTTGATTTTGTTTTACATGGCATTTTCGATTTCAAATTCTCTTTTACCCATACATAATTCACTATAAATGGTGCTGATCAACAGCGCTTACATAATTGAAACTTATAAGTTAAGAGAATATCCTCAATCCTCAATCTTAAGGCCTGTTGGCACGAATTGTCCCAATGTGCAGTTTTCCTCTCGGGTGCGTTTTTTCTCGACGTATTTTCTTTCTGTGCTTTAAGTTGGTATGCGCTGGTTAAGATTGGGATTGAGAAACAACAGTATTAAATATACCTGTTCTGTCAATGTAATGTGCCACTGTTTGTAGTTTGGCTTTTGTCTCTTCTGTGTTCTCGCCGTCCAGTCTCGTTAGCATAGTAGCTAAATTCAGGTTTCTGACCCCGACCTCTTTGGATATTTCTTCTCGTTCGTTCTCATAGCAGGGACACTCCAGAAGGAAATGGTGAGGTGTTTCAGGTGCTCCACAGTTGCACGACTCTATGGCGTTGGTTTGGCCTACTCGGTTCTTGTAGTAGTTGAGTTCTGTATAGCCAGTTCTTAGTTGGGCGAATATACTGAAATGTCTTTTAGTTGGAAAATCATACATAATTGAGTGTTTCGTAGTTGGTATTTTTTCGTTAAGGTCCCTGCCTCTCTCAGATATTTCCCATCTTCTCTGCCATTTATTTCCTGTACTTTTATATGCTGCTTGTTTGACGTCCTGTAGTGTTATGACGTTATTTTCCGGTGGTAGTTCTTTTGCTTCCTGTGCTGCTGTTTTTGCAAGGATATCAGCCTCGTCATTGCCAGCTATGTTGGCATGTCCTGGTGTCCATGATATAATTACATTTAGTCCTTTTGCCTAAGATGTTCAATTTTTCTTTTATTTCTCTTATTACGGAGATGTAGCTTTTGGGGCCCAGTTCAGTGTAAGTAATCCCACTGCGCTTTGACTGTCAGAGAAAATTTTGATTTGAATAAACAGTAACATGTACCTGTCTTTTTGTTTTGTTTTGTTTTATAATAAGAAAACTTACCCAAGCCAGGTGAATGTGTTATCTTTGATTTTGTATACAACATGAACTCTTTGAACTGCATGTTCAGCAAAGATAACTCCTTTCTTTGTCTTAAATTGTCAAGTTTCAACTGAGTAGTTTTATCAAACAACAGAGAAAACACAGTTTAATTTCCCATAATACACTGTCAAAGCAGATACAATTGATTTGTGTCTTTATCTGCAAGTAATTTGAGTGGGTAGCGATTTTTCCTAGCAGCAGTCAACAGAAAATGATTAATCTTTCATTTGTATTAGTCCTGTGCTAGTGATTTTGTCCTAGTATACATCTGGTATACCAATTCTCTGATATGCAATATATAACTTGAGTTTTTTTTTTTTTTTATTTTAGTCATTCACATTTTAGTTTACTTACAGTGGAGCACCGCGGTTCGAGGAAAGGGGCTTAATTGTCAATAATACTGAACAAATGAAACATTTTTAATATTTCATGCAAAAACAAGATATTAGTTACGTTCTTAAAAGTAGGGACGCAAGTACTCTACACCCTACACAACTTTGTTCTTGAGAACCATTACAAAACTTGAAATATTTGAGTGCCAATGAAAATTGTATTTGTTAATGCATAACGATGACCTAAAGTGCCTTACATCCTTGTTATTTGTACTGAATAGTTGTCTTTAAATGCACTCCTGCCACAACTCCTTATTCTTCTATAATGCACAAATATTTACAGGTCGATTTGGGGTTTCTTTATGCTACAGGCCTTTGATATGCTACAGTAAGAACTGTATATAAGCAATGTTATTTGTTGTGTTTATTACAGTAATTTTCCATTTGTTCATTTGAATAATGGGTCTCATCGATTCTGCAATCACCGTTTTTTTTTCAAATATCGGGATCTGAGTTTCACTTATGTATCTAGCCTGGAGAATTGTTAAAATTCTACTGTCAAACTAGAACGCCGAAACTTAGTTGACTGAAGACCAATACCTTAATATTAATGAATTGACAAATGTTTGAACTCAAAAAGAGAGAATGGTTATATTTGTTTTATTCATGCGAGATCTATTTTGGTAATTAAATTTAACTGAAGTGCACGAAGATGTATTTTGTTTTAAATTTTGCAATGAATTTTCCAAACCATGTACATTGTAAAAAGTGTTTAGACATATCAAATTCAGTAATATTAATTATTGCCAATTTTGGTATACACAATCCATGTTCCTGGAATTACCTTAATCAGGTGTTTTGAATCTCAAAGTCACATTGCCTTATAATACATCTACATTCCAAAGATTTTTTAATTGTAGCTTTATTTGTTAGATTTTTAGTTTTGTGGATGGTGATTTCTGAGACACATGTATGGTGTTCTCAATTACTGTCCATTCCTATGACTTCTTAGTGTCAAATTTATAAAACTCACAATAAATGAAAATATTCTTGTATGCCTTTTTTAATATTGTTATATTCTATATTTCTTAGATAATTGGAACAGGATGCAATATGTAAATAATAAATTGAAAATTCATATTCAAAATACTCTTGCTGAGTAATTCTCCTTGGTAGAATTTAACTTTACTCTTGGATTGTCAACTATACATACTATCATATTTTAAGTTTCTCCACAATGTATGTCAGTAGGAAAAACCGGCCAGATTCGAATTCCGTTGGTATACTATTCCTATCCTGAGTGTATCATTTATTTTCTTTAGAATTAAACTTAAAACACAATTGTGGCAAATGCATTCAGGTAAATGAGGTTGATAGAATTAAAAAAAAAAACACTAAACATTACGTTGCAACTACAAGAGGGAAAAGTAGTATAACAGGGTCTGGCTGTTCTGTTTAGGCTTTTGTAATTTGAATTGTACGAAAACCATAAGGGGACACATGCAAAAAATAGAATTGGTCCGTTATCTAAGTTTTCCAGACCATAACCTCGGGCTATCATTCCGTTATTTGGGTTTCCAGATCCGTAATCCCGGTTTAGTAATCCGATATTCCGCTATTCGAATCCGTTATCTCGGTTTGATAATCCTGTATCTCAGACAAATAATCCGTTACCTCGAAAAACTTATTTTGTATCGCCAAAATAGTTTCAGATATTTCACCCTTCAATCAGAGATATATTTTAAACGTCCATTATTAGACCTTTCCATGCATCTCTTGTTTTTATCCCTGTGGAATATGCACCGCTGCTATATGGAAAATTGTTAATCATATTCATATGCCTGTCCCAAGTCTAGGGGCCTGTAATTCAGTGGTTGTCTTTTGCTACTGTAAATCATATTTGTCTGAATTTATTGTTTTGTATATAAAGCAGGCCGTTCGTTTTCTGGAATTTGTCATATTAGGCTTGTTATAGCTTGCTGTGCGGCATGGGTTTTCTTCATTGTCTAAGGCCATACAGTGACTTACAGTTGCTTACTTCTACGTCATTTTGTCTGTATGAGAAAGTTGTCGCATTGGCAATCATACATCGTAGGCTTCCTTTTTATATTATATATACGTATCTAAGTTTTCTAAGAAATAAATTGATGTGTCTCGTTGTTTTCTGAATATTTGTAGTGTTTCTGTATTTTAAAACAAGATTGTTGGGCAATTGTTGACGGTTATTATTAGATTTCTTTGCCAGATGTAATTTAGAATTTGTTGATATAACCTGCTATGGCGTTCTTCTATGCACGGATGTAGTGTAATAAACATATATGTATCTCTGTCTGTATCATTGGAGGCGAACGCATTAAAATATTTCACAGGAAAACGATCAAATCAAATTTAAGTGGCTGCATGATTATTTGTAAGCTCTACTACAATTGAAATCTATGAACATGCACATAATACTAAGTGTATAACCCCCTTTTTTCCTTTGCACATTTGACAACTGACTACCATTTTAAATTTTTTTTGTGTTAAAATGATCGAAATTTAAATAACAACATTTTCAAAAGCGTTTGACGACTTCATTGGAACCAAACTTCAAGGAAATGATAAATTTTGGATCGTCTTTAGGAAAAATAGATATAAAAATGAGACGATGTGGTATAATTGCCAAAGAGGCAACTCTCAACAAGAGACTAAACGACACACAAACTAACAACTATAGGTCACCGTACGGTCTTCAACAATGAGCATAACCAATACCGCATAGTCAGCGATAAAAGTCCCGAAATGACAAATGTAAAACAATTCAATGTTCATAAGTCATTTATCATTGTCCCGACTCCGAACCTTGCAGGAATTTCATAGGTAGAACATTGGAAAGGGGAGAGGCATCACTGGCCCTCATTCCCTTAGGAGCAAGGGAAATGTCTGGAAATTCTGTAAACTATGAAGTAAATTCATTTGCATTATGGTTTGTTTTAGTGAATGAAATCTTTTTTGCACATTTGCGTTTGTTTTTGACTAAAAGTGTCATTTTTATTGTTGTTATTCTTGGCCTTTTACAGCTTACTAGGGGGTTTACTCCTCGTAGAAGGCCGTATTATGTTTATCATATCACAACTTTATATTTGTATATCCATTAAGTAAGGCAGGAGTTATTATAATATGCCCTAGTCTGGAATTCTTTGTTAAGTATCTATTTAGCTATATCTGCGCATTGTAGAACACCGTTGAAAATGTTTTGGTTAAGTTGTTATCATAGCGACCATTGGAGAATAAAGCGGTCAACATTATCTCCCGTTCAAACACCGAGAGTTGAAACTAGTAATTGTTTGCACGTTCTCCGCGAGAACATTACTGATTATAAGGTCATGATAAAAGTTCTGAAAAATGGTAATAATGGAAAAAAATAGAAAAAAAAATAAAAACTGACTTACCATGGGATTAAGCTACTCACATACTTACTTCAATTTATTTGTCTTCTGGCTGTTATTTTGAGCACGCAGATTCTCCGTATATATAGACAGCTTGTCAATAGAGATCAAAACAAAGTATATCAAGAACATAGATTGGTATGCATTGTTATGTATGGCCGGAAAAACAGTGTGATAGCATAGAAAAGCTATTCAAGTTTGTTGTCCCTGAGATACCAACTATTGGTCAAGGCGAGGTGAGGCGAAGGGGCAACAAGCATGATATTACCCTCATAACCAGGCATTAAGTGTTTCATTATACCGAGCAAAACATCTTTCTGAAAAATCTTCTTACACCATCTGGCAAAAACCAAAAGTCACATTTATCGCTATTTTACGAAATTTTCCTTTGATCTTACTGACTGATAATTTACTTTCTCAGCACAGTAGAGTGATATGAAAAATTATCGCTAGAAACTAAGGGCACACGTGCCCGTTGTTAATGAATAAAATTAACAACGACGTCATAGGTAAAATAGCGATAAACAGATTATCATTGGTCATCGCAACTCGATTGCTTTTCTCACTTTCACCGTACCGGCTCAAGCGAGAAAATTAATCTCGTTGAGATGATCAACGATAATCTATAAATATATGCACAAGATGAACAAAAAAGTTTTTTTTTTTTTTGCCCCTTGCTGTATTTGAAAATATTCTATTTACGGTAGTAAAAACCAAGGATCCTGCAAAAGTTCCCATGCACATGTTTACTGTACACAAAACAATCACAGATCATGAAGAGAACGACAGACCCATACCATACATTTTTATTTTGTAGTTTCATAAATATGTCCCGCAGACTTTTTTCCTTCTTAATTGATACAGTAACGTTACCATGCCCAACAGTTCAAGCAACATGAATAGTCAATGCCGTCATTGTTGTCCAATGAGAAATAAGTATGAGGAAGTCCGGGAAATATGATTATAAAACTTTGACCGGCTAATAGTCTGTGGAATGAAACAGCCCAAATATTTTATTCTTTTCTATATACTAGTAGACAAAAGCATACTGATGTATAATAATTTTGCTACTTTTCCGACTAGCCGGAAGAATAGCCACTGCCTATATTTTCGCATATGTGAAAATTATTGAAAAGATAAAAATATAACATAAACATTTTGCTTATGGGATACTATAATCCAAATCCCTCTGTGGGTCTCTCAAAATACCCTTTATAGACCCCCATGAACAAATAAAATATTCTTGCTGACCGAAACATATAAACATATCATACTATAAAAGTTTGTCATCTGACGTATGGATTGTAAAAAACTGCCTTGAAGACTTTATAATGCAAGAAAGAATATAGATGAAGACCTTGAATTACAATTGTAATCAATGGCGAATGTCACTCCCGTATGTTCCATGGTGACAGTAAATATATATTTATATAGATTGGACATTTCAAGCTCTTATTGCACATATATGCATGACAGGTCACATTTATGATATGTTTAATCTTTTGTGTTTTCCATTGCAAATAAAATAAATAAATTTTACATCTTCACATTAGTGCAGTTTACAACCTTATAAGACTTTATTTAGTTCACATCAACTTTAAGAAACAAACCTTGATAAAGTATTTATTCAGAACCGGTGCCATGTTTTCCCGAATGGTCTAAACAGGTCATTTTCAGCAACGGTGATCACTAGCTGATCAACACCGAGGTTCTAAGTTCGAATCGCGTTCGTTGCAGTTGAGTTCGACTCCTATCTTAATTGATTAAATGACTTGGATTTTCAGTTTTCCTGCCAAAGTTGATGGTTCTCTCCGGTTATCTACACCAATACAAATGGCAGGCACTATTTCTCTAAGAGATGATAAATACAATAATTTTCAATCAATCATTTAGAACTAATTGTACAATGCCACTTTCGGTATTTTTGGCTTTTCAACTCTCTTATTTTCGATAAATTTTAATCAATTAACAACCTGACAACTAAAAGTTTTCTCCAAAGATGAGGATGAGAAAAAAAATCGCGGACTTTTCAACTTATGGCATTTTACACCATATAATACTGAAAATACTCAAGAGTTTGCTTTATTTTGCATTTGAATGGTAACAACTGTATTTTACACAAACAAGCTTTATAAAACAATACAGCTATATCCTAAAAGAAACTTTATTGCACTTATGAAACGGCACCATTTGTACGCGTTCGGCGGCAAACGTTAACATAAAATATTTGTAGGTTTTGTGTACGCATCAGGATAGTTTGAAATTTGACAAAGAGATGAATATACAGTTGTTCAAATATGTGAGTATTTTGGCTTATATTGAAAATAATGAGTATGTCGTTGCCACTGAGGAAAAGTATTTCTTAGCAACCTTTGCTAATCATTATATCCGATCTAATAGCCAACAGAAAAGTCATAATGTTGTATCACATTGCTGACCAGGCTAATAAAATTTGTGTTTTGTTCGAAATGTGTTTTATTTCATGTAAAACGAAAAAATAGTCTTGAACTCCCTCTTTCTTTGCAGATCACGTTTATATGTATCCCTTTTAAAAATGTTGATTCTCGCATTTACCCCTTCCATCCTTTTTTATCTACAATGCATATTTTCTAATATACAAATACTGTAAACGGTAACTTTATTATGTTATTATTGAAATCAAAGAGATATTTTGTACTATAGGGCTACTGCATGAATAATGGTGAATATCTTGATTGTAAAGCAGATCTTAAACAGACATTTTGTCCTGATGACGTCTCTAGTTTGAATCTTCATATGTACTAGTGCAATATGATATATCCGTACACGCTAACGTTTGGTTACGTTTTGTATAAATATGTTGTTCCTATACAATAACACGGCTTACTGATAAATATCATTTATATACTTGATAATAGACTATAGAAAATCTACCAGTCGGGTGACTTCACAATAACATGATGCTTTTCATAACACATCTTTGGAGATCGGGATAGATAATCTATGAACATAAAAATAATCGTTAAATCAGTTTCCTTTCTTTCGGTGAGTATCCTAGTAGAGATTTACAATAACTACCCGACTCGAGTCAGAGTACGAGTACGACTACAAATCATACATGTAAACTATAGGGTGATCTCAAAATAATTTGTACACTAATTAATTTTACCGTGTTAAATCTTTGCGTTGCAATGTGATAGGACAAAACCATTCATCAAATTGATTTTTTACTGAAGGGTTGAAGAAAACGCTTTTCATTCTCTCTAAATAACAGATTTTTTCAGATTTTCTAATACTTTCACAACAGTCTTTCGCTCTTGTTATCTGATCACTTCTGTATGTTCTCTATTCTACTGATGAATTATCTAAAGGGAACTGAATAATACTATTGTTCATTTTGTTTGTATTTCTTTTTTTATTAAGCAACATTTTTTCCCATTGTATATAGTCTTGGAGGATAGGATAAATATTTTCAATTGAATGATTGCAAATTGTTTCAACTCGTTTTTGATCAGAAAACTTGTTTGTTTTTTTGTTTTTTTTTTTATAGCTGCGAGTGAATTGTAATGCATACTTTTGTTCGCATTTATTTTGATGAGAAAAAAAAATCATTAGTTACATGAATGATTATGAATATTGAAACAGCATTGACCTTCTTAGTCATTCCAATCATTCTCCCTGTCAAGTTAGCTTGCAATTGTTTGTCTGATTTAAGAAGTGTACAAAAACAAGTCTGATAAAGAGCCAAACGACGCTTATTTTTTCCAAATAGACAAATCTACAAGATCTTTAACTTTCAGCCTTTCAGCAATTGAAAGAGTGTTCTATATTAGCTTTTCATCTAACAATTTTAAAAAGAAAACATAAAATTGAGAACAATCGATACAAACGGTGACTGACGCAAAATAATAACTAACTTCATCCGGTAAGTAGATCAAAATGAAATAGAAAAGAAGAAAGAATCAAAACGACAGGCTGAGTAGTGTGTGGGATGAACATTGATGGGATATGGAGGTGGATGTGGCTTCAGGGGAAATACTTTATTTGATAATATATAGCCATGTATTTTTTTTAATTTTATTTCTGGAACTGTGCATTAAAAGGAATACGTTTTAGTTTTCTCGTTTGGATTGTTTTACATATGCCATTTCGGGATCCTTTATGGCTAACTATGCTGTATGGTTTTGCTCATTGTTGAAGTCCATACGCAAACCTATACATTTTGTAGTTTTAAACTAAGTCATTTGGTATCTGGTGGGAAGTTGTCTTATTGGAAATCATATCACTTCTTATTTTTAAATTATTCTTTGTTTTACGATTGTTTGACTTTTCGTATTTTGTTCTTCCTAAAAACAAGAACAACTAAACACAAATAAATGATGTACAATCCAAAAATCATGCGTTAAAGGAGCAATGATAGATAAATAAATAAGACTTGTTGTTTTCATAGATTATGTTGTTTTACTTATTTGCGCAACGACAACATTGAACCATAACAGTTTCATCACTTTCAGATGAATCTACATTCACACCTCTGCTTTTGAACAGACAGACTTATAACAGAATACCGAGTTTCCGTTGAACACGTTATTGGCGAGTTGAGCTGCTATAAGTTCATGAGAACTCTTTGAAGGCATCCTTGTCACAAACTAAAAGCCATTGTTGAAGTTTGTGGGAGTTTGGTAAATCGCCGAAAACAACTTTTCAATTAGTATAAAATTATAAAAGCACAATGTTTACAATTTTTATTGTTTTGAGATAGCCCCATCATTTAAACTGTCTTACTATGACTCGTAGTCGGACTCGGGTCGGAGTCAGACAGTTATTGTAAATCTCTATTAACAAACACTTGTAAGGCGTCGAAATATATTTAGAAGATGAATACGATTTGTCGTGCGGCAATGTTGATAGCATCTTTCTAAAATATCACTTCAGATTGTTTGTAAGAATAAAATGTAAAACAAATGTTCAAATTATGTCCGTGTAGTATTAACATTTCAAAAGGCAGGCTTTTGTGTGTCTTTTAATTTATTCATTCTTAACAAAACAATCAAATATTCAAATTTCAAATTATTTTAAAACCTTATTAAAATTATTCTTTTAAAGACTCATAAATTATTTCGAAACTAAGTTTTCAACTCCATCAGGCAAAGTTGGCCTTAGATGGATTTGGCTATTAAATTAGATCCTGTGTGCTTATATATACATAGCTCTTTAACTGTTCCAATTCTTATACATCTTTGGCTTTCAAATATTCGGTTTTGTGCATGTGTTCGTGATGAAGGTAAATCCAGAAAAAAGCATAAAATTTATAAAGTGTTGTTTTCATTTTTAAAGTTCATTTGAGATCCTTGTTATTTATTTATTAATTACTACTCTCAAGTACAGTATGATCCGTACCTTCATGTAAGAGAGAGGCTCACGAATTACAAGCATATACAAATACTCATTAGATTAAAAATAACGTTCTATTACGGGGAAAGCGTTTTATGTTCTTACTGACGGAAAAAGCAGTGAACAAAGAACAAAAACATGTTGTGACGTAAACACTATACGGATTGTAATTTTATCTACATTCCAATCCATGACGAATCAAACAGTACACATTTTAGCGTAGGGCCTTGTTTGAAATTTTACAGGTCCCTATATATATACTATTCATTGGCTATACTTACACTTCGCATAAATTCGATCAAATGTCGTATAATCTTACCTTTCAGTAAGTATTCTAGTACAACTTATATTTCTATCCTTTTCAGTAGCTCACAACAGCTATTAAAGCACTTAAGATAAAATGAGATTTGAAATGGGAATGCGTCAACGAGACAACAACACGATCAGAGAGCAGAAAACGGCCAAGGTCACCAATTGGTCTTCAATACAGCGAGAAAATCCAGCGCCCAGAGGCGGGCTTTAGATTTCGCCTAAATAAAATGTGTACTAGTTCAGCGAAATGGACATCACACTAAACTCGAAACATATAAATGAACCAAAATCAAAACAACATACAAGACTAACAAAGGCTAGAGGCTTTTGACTTGGTACAGGCACAAACATACGGTGGAGTTAAAGATGTTTTAGAGATATCAACCTTCCCTCTATACCTATAGCCAATGTAGAATAAACAAACACACAGCTATACGCACAGTAAAACTCAGTTTAAAAGAAGTCCGAGTTTGATGTCAGAATAGGTAACAGATGATAATTCGCAAAATGACAATGATACATTAATTAACAAAGGACCACTAGCAGTCACTGACATGCAAGCCCCAGACCTCAATTAAACTGATTTAAAGATCATGTCTTCATCACATGAAAGTAAAGCACAATACCTCCCGTTAAGGGTTAAGTATCATACCATCATAAAATATACGAAAAGAACATAACCCGTATCTTGCCAACATCTGTGTTTTGGCAATAAGCATAAGAAAATAATGGAATTATCTTTTGCTGGAGTGTAGCCAACTCTTTGGTTGTTTTAGATTAATAACGTTTTTAACATTGTCCAAACAATTTCGTTGGCAGTTATTACTTTTCGACTGTCTTCAGTACTTGTCAATAAAATCGTATCAAACAGAAGTTTCCTTTTTAATCGAATGATCACTTGGAAAATTATTTGCAAATATATTTGGTACATTACATTTAAAGACTATTTTTGTAACGAAAAGATAAATATGCCAGATATACTTCGTTGAGAGAACATGAGTTGCATCCGTTTAATTGCAAACATGTTCCTGTATTGTAGGCCAAAATCAATAAAGGTTGCACTTTGTAAATACAGTTGTTTCATAAAGAGGGACGAAAGATACCAGAGGGACAGTCAAACTCATAGATCGAAAACAAACTGACAACGCCATGGCCAAAAATAAAAGACAGACAAATAATATTACAGATGACACAACACAGAAAACTAAAGACTAAGCAACACGAACCCCACCAAAAACTGGGGTAATCTCAGGTGCTCCGGAAGGGTAAGCCGATCCTGCTCCACATGTGGCACCCGTCGTGTTGCTTATGTTATTACAAATCCGGTAAATAGTCTAATTCGGTAAGTCACATTCGTGAAAAGGGAAGGGTATTGTAGTTACGACATAAGGAACATATCCGATATCATCTGTGAAACGGTTATTCCATAACGGTCAACCAACTCGTGATGGCGTCCGTAAAATTTACAAAGGATGATTTCAACTTCACCATTTGGAACTCTTGGTTTAATAGCTTCCTTGTGAGCAGCAATCCTCTATCAAGGAAATCATGATAGGAAACACAAGCCCGGGAATATCGTATCAATTGGGAGATATATACTCCGTATGCAGGCGCTACTGGAATGTTGCTACATAGAAATGGAAAGTTCACAATTGGGAAGCTGAAATCATCTCTTTTGTCGTAAAGTTTTGTTTTCAACCGACCCTCATTGTCAATTTCTAGATGTAAGTCAAGATATGAGGCAGACTTAACTGTATCTGTAGTATCCTTTATCTCTAGTTCGATGGGATAGATTCGTTCAACATAGTCACCAAATTTTGTATTATTTAGTGAGAGAACATCATCTATATAGCGGAACGTAGAGTTAAAGGATATTGCTAACTTCTTATCTTTCTTCCTAAGAAGTTCCTGTATGAAGTCAGCCTCATAATAATAAAGAAACAAGTCGGCAAGAAGAGGGGCACAATTGGTTCCCATTGGAATTCCGACAGTCTGTTGAAAAACACGTCCTCCAAACGTAACAAATATGTTGTCAATCAAGAAATCAAGCATCTTGATAATGTCAGTTTCAGAGAATTTTTTGTTTGAATCAGAGTGATTCTTTACAAAGTAGGATTTATCCTCCTCAAGACAAGATACTTGTATCTACGTTCGCCATTCTTTTTAATGAAACAAAGTAATACCAAATCTTTCAATTTGTCTTTTAGTTTGGAATGGGAATACTTTTGTAAAGTGTAGAAAAGTCAAATGTTTTAATACTATTGCAAGATGAAAGAGTCTTAGATTGTATGTACTCTAAAAGATCTTCGGAATTTTTAGTATCCACATCTGATTCACGCCACCTCTAGAATAGGCAGTTTCACAATAACTCAATAATCTCATAAACCACGCCTCTTTCGGGAGATATATAATAGTCATAGATATTTTATTTTGTTTACATACTAGTTCCTAGATATGATCTCTATGTTTCATCTAATAGAGACATAACTTGGGAATGTTACCAGTATAAATGCACATGGTAGACGGTTGAATTGAATTCTTAGAAAGACCCAAAGTGAAGTGAGGTGTAGTGCAGAATTTTAGTATAAGTTTAAACTCTTAGAAGTTCGGGGCATATAATTGTTGAAAATATGCCGCACAGCCCTATGTTTTGACCCTTGAATAAAAAAGTAGTGCATATCAACTTTCCATTCTAGGATATAATTTTAACGAAACTTCATAGTAAAAGTGGCACAGTTTTAGCCGTAAAGGGAGATCCTATGGAAATTGCATTGTCTGTATCTACAGAAATGCAACCTAAAGATCCGTTTGTATTACTTTGAATGAAAACGAATAATAGCAGATAGCGTTACCTTGATGTTATTTTTGCTGCTTTAAATGAGGAAGAATTCTTTAGATATACGGCAGAGTTTTAGCCTATGGAATAGCTTTTAAAAAGTAAATCTAACATAAACAAGTTTTGCTTTCTTAAAAGTATGGAACGCCAAAACTGTCTTATTATGTGCATGTTCATAATATGATGTGCATTTGCCATTACATGATGTGATTTTCCTTTATATGATGTGCAAACCCTTTATATGGAGTCCAGTTGACATTATATGATGTGGAAATTTCCTCATATGATTTGCAAATATTCATATGTGCATAGATCCTTATACGATGTGCAAATATACTAATATGATGTGTAAATATACTGATATACATGATGTGCAATTATAATTGTATAATGTGCAAATAGATATAAGAAGATATGGTATGAGTGTCAATGAGAAATCTCTCCATCCAAGTCAAAATTTATAGAAGTAAACCATTATAGGTCAAAGTCTTCAACACGGAGCCTTGGCTCACACCGAACAGCAAGCTATAAAGGGCCCCAAAATGACTAGTGTAAAACCATTCAAACGGGAAAACCAACGGTCTAATCTATATAAAAAACGAGAAACGAGAAACACTTATGAACCACATCAACAAACGACAACTACTGAATATCAGATTCCTGACTTAGGACAGGTGCAAACAATTGCAGCAGGTTTAAACGTTTTAATTGTACCAAACCTTCACCCTTATCTGAAACAATAGTGTAACATCACAACATAGAAAGACACACTATAAAGTATCAATTGAAATGTACTTTTATGATGTGCAATGATCTTTATATGATGTGCAAATATACTATATATATAATGTGCAAATATACTTATATATATAATGTGCAATTATAATTATATGATGTGCAAGTATCCTCATATGATGTGCATTTTCCTTATATTATGTGCAAACATACTATATAATGTGGTTGTGTTATTATATTATGTGCTTGTAACATTATATGATGTGGTTCGGTTTACTGCACTGTGTTATGTCAAAAGTCCTTATATCATTATGGGATGCTTTCATCGTTGTTAATGCCAATAACATGATTACAATTAGAAAGATTACTGTCTACGTCATAACTGATTCCGATCGTATTCTCAGGATTTACCCTAAACCCGGCTAAAGTCTGTAGCTATCGTTTGGAAAATGTTTGAGATTTTGAATTTAATTTAGAATCGGACAACCCGTTTTAAAGTTATAGCTCCTGAAATATATATTTTAGCAATTTTGTTATTATTGTAGATAGAGAGAAATGTAAATTAGTAAATTGTCCAGCAAAACAACATCTGCATTCGCATGATCGTTTTACATTTTTTGCATCTTTGCAGAAACTGTAGTAGATAGAGATAAACACAGTAAAGCTGTTCATTTAAATTATATCAACTAATTATA
Organism: Mytilus coruscus; assembly: GCA_017311375.1. Lineage (NCBI taxonomy): Eukaryota > Metazoa > Mollusca > Bivalvia > Mytilida > Mytilidae > Mytilus > Mytilus coruscus. The sequence goes on from JAASAO010000191.1 coordinate 43,726, forward strand.
TTTCTCATGACCGAAATACCCTTAACTGAGATCACCCCAGTTTTTGAGGGGTTCGTGTTGCTCAGTCTTTAGTTTTCTATGTTGTGTTTTGTGTACTGTTGTTTCGTTTTTAGCCGTGGCGTTGTCAGTTTATTTTCGACTTATGAGTTTGAATGTTGCTTTGGTATCTTTCGCCTCTCTTTTAAATGATTCATTACCATTGCCATTGACAGACAACTATTATCATTTTTTTGTGTTTAGGAACAACTGTAAGAGATGGAGAGTAATTCACTGTGTCTAAACTACCCCGTCGAAAAATGTTTGGACTCAATAGTATCTAATGTCCGGTACGGTGACGGACAATCAACAGACAGAGAAAGGTAGAATTTCTGTTTATTTATTTGTTGTTTTAATGATATTGAAGAATATACATACACATATAACTATTTTCGATTGTGTGATGTAATATTTTCTACAACCGTTCTAGATTTATGGAGAAATAAGTAAAAAGGCACATCAAAATGGTGAATTGAGTGAACCTTGCCTCGAATTTGTTTAATTTCTCTTTAAATTGAGCACATTGTACGGAAAGAAAGGTACGGAAAGAAAGATATTAACACGGAGATTTCAAGACTAGTCACTATGATCACCTCAATATTTGCATGTCTGTGCATGGAACGAAAGAAATGGGTCATGTCAAAATTGATGCACCCGGTTTTGTCAATGTGTACGACCCGGTTTTGTTCTTAAATTTCACAAAGCAGACTCGGTTTTGTCATAGAAAATAATGCACAATCACATGACGAAAATTAAAATCTGGCGTTCAACAGGAGTTTGAGGGATCGTTGGAAAACAATTTTTTTCAGAGAATAACTTATTACCTGTTTGAATACGTAAACACTTGAATTCTTGCTATATTAGAACAAAGCTAATCTCAATTTTGTTTTGTATAAAAAAAAAACTAATACTTTAACGGAGAACGCATTTAGATTTTTTCTAGATCAATTATGTAAATTTAAATGTTCAAACAGTGTACGGCCTTGATAATTGAAGGACGCACATTTGCTATGTGATTTTCTGGAACAATAAGATGGTTATCTTTATGTTCCGCTCTACCTAAAGGGGAGACAGTATGATCGTTTGAAAATAAATATTCTGAAACTAAATGTTTATTATAAAGCAAAGAATAAGACAAATGTATATGCATGCAGAATCGCCCTAGAAAAGGAATTTCCATGCGGCGCAAAGGATCACAATAATAGTGCGTTAAAAATCTTTTGATCCCTCCTTGTTATAATAATACTAAGTATAAATTAGTATAATAGTCTCAGGCCATCCGGAAATTGCAATGATGATTATTTGATTAGTAATTTTATAAATAAACGGTGTTTTATCTCTTTTTTTTTTTTTTTTTTTTAACATTAACAAATTCTTTATTGCACTAGTATCTAGTTGTTAACAACTGCCCTATATAGTACAACTATTATATATAGGTTTATCTCTTCATTGTGTAATGATTATCGTACATTGACAAATGTTCTACAATTTAAGCACGTTGGTCAAGTTTAAAATTGTCAATATGCAAGGGCGGACCGAGGATTTTTGAAAGGGCGTATTTTATAAAACGGATTTTATACCGCCGAGCGTAGCAAGGGAACTTTTTTGGACGATTTTATGCTAAATAAAAATCATATATAAATCGTGAAAAAACATGATAAAATAATTATTTCTAGCCACCAAAATGGGGGCGGCGTACTCCCTCTACCCCCCTGGATCCGCCACTGATATAATGTAACTATATCGTATACCATCATAAAATTTAATAAAAGACGAAAAACAGAGACATCCGCCAATCGCACATTTACTATAAAGGCTCTGTAATCAAATGAGTTAAGCCTTTTTCAACTGACTGATTTTTATAGTTTGTTCATATGTTGTGCTGTTATACCAGTTTTTTTTGTTGTTTTTGTGGGGGGATGTGTGTGAGAAGGGGCGCTAACACGTTCAACCCCGCCATTCTGTATGTGCCAGTACCGAATCCAGGAGCTTGTAAATCGGTGGTTGTCTTTTGTTGCTGTATATCATATTTGTTTTTCGTTTTTTATTTTGTACATAAATCAGGTCGTTAGTTTTCACGTTATTTTTTTTTTACATTTTCATTTCGGGGCCTTTTTAGCTTGCTATGCCGTATGGGCGTTTCTCATTGTTGGATGCCATACGGTGACCTATATTTGTTAACTTTTACGTCATTTGGTCTCTGATGGAAAGCTGTCTCATTGTCATTTTTCACGGGCTAAATTGCCACTTAGGTTGTTCTAAATAAGACGAAGATATTGGGACGTTATAATGTTGCAAACCAACTTTTATTTATAAAAAGAAATAATTCTTTCATGCCATGCTCTATGCTCATTTTAACATAGGTAGGCATTATATTTGTTAATATTTTTAGACCAAGCGTTAGCAAGGTATAAAATATTGACAAATATAATGCCTACCCATGTTAAAATGAGCATAGAGCATGACATGATAGAATTATTTCGATTCTAATAGGAAGTTTAGAATTTGTGTACTTAAAAGCGGACCTCAAGTACACGTTTGAAAGGCAACCATTTTGATTTGAGGTAGCCAAAACGTTCTAAATCTTTTGTCACTGTCTGTCAATGAATGAATGAATGAGTAAATATATTGTAAACAGAGCGTATAGTATAGTAAAACATACTACATAGCGCCTTTTAAAACGTTTAAACCCGCTGCATTTGTTTGCACCTGTCCTAAGTCAGGAATCTGATGTTCAGTAGTTGTCGTTTGTTGATGTGGTTCATAAGTGTTTCTCGTTTCTCGTTTTTATATAGATTAGACAGTTGGTTTTCCTGTTTGAATGGTTTTACACTAGTCATTTTGGGGCCTTTATAGCTTGCTGTTCGGTGTGAGCCAAGGCTCCGTGTTGCCGTACTTTGACCTATAATGGTTTACTTTTACAAACTGTTAATTTGATGGAGAGTTGTCTCATTGGCACTCATACCACATCTTCTTATATCTATCTTTACTCTTTTGATAAATTGATATGGTAACACAATCATACCACATCTTCTTATTTTTACATCATTACAGTAGTATAGAAAACAAACAAACATCATAAGAAATTAATGTAAGTATTTATTTCCATTTAGACTTAGTTCGAAGATAAGTTCAATAAGGCATACGTAAAGCATTCGAAAATGTCTACTCCCTATTTCGAAAAGTTCCCATTTGAAATATATTTTAACACGACATGTTTGTATTGCAATAACATCTTTATAACACCTTTTGACTCACATATTTAATTTCTTCCGACGGGCAATGCTCAGATCCGTGTTAACATAGCATTCCATAAATTTGTGATTTCAAAACAAAACAAAACCGAGTCCTATACTGAGACAAAACCGGGTCCTTATGTAGTAAACAACATTGACGAAACAGGGTCCTTCCATTTTGACATGACCCATTTCTTTCGTTCCATTCACAGAAATACAAATATTGTAGTGCTCATAGTGACTATAGCCATGCAATCTCTGTGTTAATATCTTTCTTTCCGTACTTTTCTTTCCGTACAATGTGCACAATTTTATTTTTTTTAAGAAATTAAACAAATTCGTGGCAAGGTTCTCTCAATTCATCATTTTCATCATATTCCTCCATTAATCTAGAACGGTTGTAGAAAATATTACATCTCACAATCGAAAATAGTTATATGTGTATGTATATTCTTCAATATCATTAAAACAACAAATAAATAAACAGAAATTCTACCTTTTCTCTGTCTGTTGATTGTCCGTCACCGTACCGGACATTAGATACTATTGAGTCCAAACATTTTTTGCCGGGTAGTTTAGACACAGTGTAATTACAAATGGCAAACATTTTCAGCAAAACTAGATCTGCCAATCAGACATATGGTCGAAATTGTCTATTGAGCCCTTATCGGAGTTATTCCTTTAAAAGACTTTTTTTCATTTGTTTGTTTTCGCAGTAACGATGATTAGATAGAGAAATTTGAAATGGCAAAATATTCAGCAAAATAAGATCTACAATGAGGCCAATTGACAGATATTATTGACCTTTTAATAGTTAATAAATGAAGATGTTTTACTATTTTTAGTTTTGCCTATTGTCTTTAAAACTATAAAATGTAAATAAATACTCTAAAACCAATTTTTGGCAGGAAGGCTAATCATGCATGTTAAGAGTCACTTGTTTATTTTTAACTTCATATACATGTAGTTAAGTATATATTTTGTAACTAATTGTTAGAATCACTTAAATGAAGTTTGGTCTTTTACCGCAATATTGTCCATAGTCTTAATCAAATGGAAACAATGATATTGAAATTGCAGGAATAAAGATTTGCTTAATGGTATCCAATTGTTTGTTTAGTTTCGTATTTTATCAAAATTTTAAAACAAACACGAAACGACAAACAACAATATCAAAACATTACCCAGAAAAATTAAGATTGAAAATCGCGAATCAACACTTACAACCGGAGATGAACTTAATTCATTTGGACATCTTTATGTCGTCACATTGGCTACATGCACCTTTATGTCGTTATATTGGGTACAGATACCGTTATGTCTTCGTATTGGATATAGTTACCTTTATGTCGTTATTTGGGTACAGTTACCTTTACGTCGTCATATTGGGTACAGTTACCTTTATGTCGTCATAGTGGGTGCAGTTACTTCCTTGTTGTCATAGTGGGTACAGTTACCTCTTAGTCGTCATAGTGGGTACAGTAACCTTTATGTCGTAATAGTGGGTACAGATACATTTATGTTGTCATAGTGGTTACAGTTACCTTTACGTCGTCATATTGGGTACAGTTACCTTTATGTCGTCATAGTGGGTACAGTTACCTTTCAGTCGTCATATTGGGTACAGTAACCTCTCATTCGTAATATTGGGTACAGTTACCTTTATGTCGTCATAGTGGGTACAGTTACCTCTAAGTCGTTATAGTGGGTACAGTTGCCTTTATGTCGTCATATTGGGTATAGACACCTTATTGTTGTCATATTGGCTACATAAACCTTTATGTCCTCATAATGGGTACAGTAACCATTATGTCGTCATAGTGGGTACAGTTACCTCGAAGTCGTTATAGTGGGTACAGTTACCTTTATGTCGTCAAAGTGGGTACATTTACCTTGATGTCGTCAAAGTGGGTGCAGTTACCTTTATATCGTCATATTGGGTACAGTAACCTCTAAGTCGTTATATTGGTAACAGTTACCTTTATGTCGTCATAGTTGGTACAGTTACCTTTATATCGTCATAGTGGGTATAGTTCCTATATGTCGTCATATTGGGTACAGTTATCTCTCTGTCGTCATATTGGCCATAATTGGGTACAGATACTTCTCAGTCGTCATAGTGGGTACAGTTACCTTTATGTCGTCATAGTGGGTATAGTTACATTTACGTCGTCATAGTGGGTATAGTTACCTTTATGTCGTCATAGTGGGTACAGTTACCTTTAAGTCGTTATAGTGGGCACAGTTACCATCATGTCGTCATATTGGGTATAGAAACCTTATTATCCTTATTGTCGTCATATTGGATACATAAACCTTTAAGTCGTGGGTACAGTTACCTTTATGTTGTCATATTGGGCTCAGACACATTTATGTCATCGTATTAGGTACAGATACATTTATGTCGTCATATTAGGTACATTTACCTTACGTCGTCATATTGGGTACTGACATATCTATGTCGTCATATTGGATACAGACACCTTTCTGTGGTCATATTGGGTACAGATACCTTCATGTCGTATTGGGTATAGTTACCTTTATGTCGTATTGGGTACAGGCACCTTTATGTCATCGTATTAGGTACATATACCCTTATGTCATCGTATTGAGTACAGATTCTTTGATGTCGTCATATTGGGTATAGATATTTTGATGTCATTGTATTGAGTACAGGCACCTTTATGTCATTGTATTGGGTAAAGGCACCTTTATGTAACCATATTGGGTTCAGGCACCTTTATGTCACCGTATTGGGTACAGACACCTTAAAGTCGTCTTATTGGTATACAGATAACCTGGTGTATTAATAGCTGGTACAGACAACTTCATTTTTATAGTACATACACCTATATGTCTTCATATTTTGTATAGACAGCTTTATGTCGTCATATAAAAATAAGGAGATGTGGTATGATTGCCAATGAGATAACTATTCACCAGGGTTGAAATGACGAAGATAAAAGCAATTATAGGTTACCGTTTGGCTTACAACAATGAGAAAGACCCATACCGTATAGTCAGCTATATATTTTATAAGGCCCCGACATGAAAACTTTGAAACAATTCAAACGAGAAAACTAACGGCCAAATTTATACAATACAATTTACGAAAACACACATATATATACATGTGTAAAGGGAGTGGTTCTGGGCCACAGTGTATGGAGTTTATTCAAGGCACTTTAAAGAGGGACGAAAATATCAGAGGGACAGTCAAACTCATAGATCGAAAACAAACTGACAACGCCATGGCCAAAAATAAAAAGACAAATAGACAAATAATAGTACAGATGACACAACATAGAAAACTAAAGACTAAGCAACACGAACCCCACCAAAAACTGGGGATGATCTCAGATGCTCCGGAAGGGTAGGCATATTCTGCTCCACATGTGGCACCCGTCCGTCGCGTTGCTTATGTTATTACAAATCCGGTAAATAGTCTAATTCGGTAGGTCACATTCGTGAAAAGGGAAGGGTATTGTAGTTACGACATAAGGAACATATCCGATATCATCTGTGAAACGGTAATTCCATAACGGTCAACCAACTCGTGATGGCGTCCGTAAAATTTACGAGCGGATGATTTCAACTTCACCATTTGGAACTCTTGGTTTAATAGCTTCCTTGTGAGCAGCAATCCTCTTTCAGGAAATCATGATAGGAAACACAAGCCCGGGAATATCGTATCAAATGGGAGATATATACTCCGTATGCAGGCGCTGCTGGAATGTTGCTACATAGAAATGGAAAGTTCACAATTGGGAAGCTGAAATCATCTCTTTTGTCGTAAAGTTTTGTTTTCAACCGACCCTCATTGTCAATTTCTAGATGTAAGTAAAAAATATGAGGCAGACTTAACTGTATCTGTAGTATCCTTTATCTCTAGTTCGATTTTATAGATTCGTTCAACATAGTCACCAAATTTTGTATTATTTAGTGAGAGAACATCATCTATATAGCGGAGCGTAAAGTTAAAGGATATTGCTAACTTCTTATCTTTCTTCCTAAGAAGTTCCTGTATGAAGTCAGCCTCATAATAATAAAGAAACAAGTCGGCTAGAAGAGGGGCACAAATGGTTCTCATTGGAATTCCGACAGTCTGCTGAAAAACACGTCCTCCAAACGTAACAAATATGTTGTCAATCAAGAAACCAAGCATCTTGATAATGTCAGTTTCAGAGAGTGATTCTTTACAAAGTAGGATTTATCCTCCCCAAGACAAGATACTTGTATCCACGTTCGCCATTCTTTTAATGAAACAAAGTAATACCAACTCTTTCAATTTGTCTTTTAGTTTGGAATGGGGAATACTTGTGTAAAGTGTAGAAAAGTCAAATGTTTTAATACTATTGCAAGATGAGAGAGTCTTAGATTGTATGTACTCTGAAAGATCTTTGGAATTTTAAGTATCCACATCTGATTCACGCCACCTCTTGAATAGGCAGTTTCACAATAACTTTGGAGCCCGGCTTTGATTGCTGATAAAATAGATGTTGATAATTTAGAAAGAAGTTTCGTGGAGCACTTGGAAGACCCAGCAATATACCGTTGTTTGTAAGGACACTTATGTAGTTTAGGTATCCAGTACAGTGATGGAAGATCCAGTTCTTCATCTTTGGTTGAAATTCCAAAGGAATGATATGATATACAAGGCAGTGACACAATTTACAATTTAATGACAAAGAAAATAAAGACATATTCAATTCATACATCTAACACATCAAAATAACTTAATCACCTGTCCTAAGTCAGGAACCTGATGTTCAGTGGTTGTCGTTTGTTGATGTGGTTCATAAGTGTTCTCGTTTCTCGTTTTTATATAGATTAGACCGTTGGTTTTCCCGTTTGAATGGTTTTACACTTGTCATTTTTGGGGCCTTTATAGCTTGTTGTTCGATGTGAGCCAAGGCTCCGTGTTGAAGGCCGTACTTTGACCTATAATGGTTTACTTTTACAAATTTGGATGGAGAGTTGTCTCATTGGCACTCATACCACATCTTCTTATATTTATTAATGACTTTCAGGCAATAACCATCCCTCAAATCGTATCCAGCCAATAAAGTCAGCTAGCCATCATGTCACCACAAGCCTTGCATAGAGAGCCTAACGTGCACCACACTTCGGACTTATAACCTTATTAATTCTAGACTGGCAACCCGTCTTATCCTTACTTATTTAAGATATGCAACCTGCCTTGACCCTACTCATTTCAGACAAGCAACCCGTCGTATCCCGATTACTTCATATTCAATTATTGTAATTTATTCTATTTAAATAAGTTCCTTCAAAATGGTAAGCAAAATGAATTAATATCATTGCAAAACTATAAAATTTTCAAATCAGTAAATAATCAAGTTCAAAGAAACTCAAATGTTAGCCTTGTTCCGTATATGAATACTTGATAGAATTAAGCTAATGTAAATGAAATATAATCAATGAAGCAAATGTACTAAAAGCCTGAAATAATTTAGTTATGAAAAGGAAATAAGTCATACATATCAGGGGCGGATCAAAGCTATTTTTAAAAGGGGTAGGTGTGTGTGTGGGGATCCAACCAAAGGTCTCCATTCAAAAGCATTGATCGTCAAAAAGGGGTTCCAACCATATGTCTCAATTCAAAAGCACTGATCGTCAAAAGGGGTTCCAACCCCGGAATCCCTCATTGGATCCGCCACTGCATATTACATTCCTATCCCTTTTAGACAAATGTTCACGAAATAACATTTGACATCAACAACAAACTATACAAATAAATGTTCATTAAATATTCAGTGTAAGCTGCAGGGGCGGATCCAGCAATTTTAAAAGGGGTTCCAACCCAGAATAAAGAGAGTCCAACCATATGTCCCCATTCAAAAGCATTGATAGTAAAAAGATTGTAATAGCAGATTAAGTGAGAAATTTACTTTTCAATCGAATGGTATCAGATTATAAATATATTCAATTTCTGTCAAATTTAATCTACAGTATGTGGTTTCAGTTTTGTTTTTATAATCAAAAAGTATACAGGCCATAATGATGAAAATATATTTTTAATTTTCCCATATTTTACTGATAAAAGGAATTTCTTCAGTCTGGGGTTATCATTTGTTACACATCAATTACTTTGTCAAACCTTCATCGAATTGTATGAAACTTTGGCAGAATCTTCTTTATGATTTTAAATGTCTCAAGCAAAATTTTGAAGTCCTTTTTTTTTTCATTTTCAGTATTATATTGAACATGCTAACAGACGAACTTATCTTTTGCAATTAACATACGCTCTGGGATTATTTTTTACATGACGTAAACCTTTATAGATTGTCATGAAACTTAGGCATACGCTAATATGCAAGATCAAGAAAATAATATCTAAAGAAAGTGCTTGATTTTTAAAATCCTGTCTACTAGTTAACTGGTAAATGGATTAACTTTTGCAGTCAAAATTACACTTTAATATACTGACAGAAGCAATCCATGGCAAGACCTAGAGTTTCACGGAGGCTGATTTAGGGGGATATTTTGAACATGTTGATTTTTTTATGTCAGAATGTTTATTTCCAAAATCAGCCTGCAATGCTTTCCATCCCCGTAGATCTTAAGGTCATGCTGGTATTTTAAAGAATATCGGACAATCCTTGTGGTATTTTATGACAAGTTGTTGACCAAAGACGTATTATCTAAAGTTACTGCCACTGGACGTTAAGCAACCAACAATCAATCAATCTAAAGTTTACATCCCATTTGAATTATTGCTATTGCTCTATAACTGAACTTACAGTACAAGGAAAGTTTATGACAATTCAGCAGAAGAAATAATAAAGGGTGGAATGAACATTTCGCAAATCTGGCTACACCTGCTGCTACTCCTGAGGATGACTATATCAACAGGGAGGCAGACATTGATGTCATAATGGAATCCTGTCTTGATGACGCTATTCCGATTTCTTTTACAGTTTTAGAAGTTCAGAATGCCATTAACAAATTAAATAAAAATAAAGCTCCTGACATTTATGGAATAACAGCGGAACACTTCATCCATGGTGGACCAGACCTGGTTGGTGCATTGACAAAAATAATAAACAACATCTGTATATCATGTGCTATCCCAGATTACATCAAGATGGGAATTTTATCACCAATTTTCAAAAAGAAAGGTTTACCAACAGATCCTAAAAACTACAGAGGAATTACAATTCTTCCTGTTATTAGCAAAATCCTAGAAATACTCCTTAAGGAACACCTATGGCAAATTATTGCAACCATCCAAAACCAATTTCAGAGAGGATTTACGTCTAAAATATTACCATTATTTTGCGCCCTTCTACGTAATGAAGTGATTATCGATGCAGTATACAGGAAAACACCTTTATATGTAGCTCTGCTTGATGCAAAATCAGCCTTTGACGTCGTTAACCACAGTAGTTTATATAGAAAGTTATACCTAGCAGGGATCTCTGGCTCATTATGGCTACTTTTGCATGATCTAAGTGTTGGTGCACCAACCTCAGTTCGATGGGAAAATCTAGTCTCTGAATCCTTCGATATTAAGCAAGGAGTTAGGCAGGGTGGAATACTAAGCACAGAATTATACAAGCTATATATAAATGACATTCTTAATCAAGTAGAGGACAGTACACTGGGAGCCTATATTGGACATATTCACTGTCCTATACCAACTTGTGCAGATGACAAATTTTACCAATTTTTGCATTTTGCCTTATATAAAATACTCAATAACTCAAAAATAAAATTTTGAATCATCACCAAAAGTATACAGATCTTAAGATTAATATAACTAAGAAGTGTGTAAAGTTTTAAGCACTAATCATAAATTGTTTTGAGATACGGTGCGACATGTGAAAAAAACACACACCTGTTTTAGTTACTAAGTCCCGTAACTCAAAAGTTTTAATCTTATTTTCACCAAAAGTATACAGATCGTTTGACCATCATAAGAAACAACTATGTTAAGTTTCATGAAATTTGGACAAGTCGTTCTCAAGTTACGGTGCGACATGTTTACGCCGGACAGACAGACGGACAGACGACATTTGTATACCGTAATACGTCCCGTCAAAATTTTGACGGCTTATAATTATAATAATTAGATAGAAACTTAAACTAGGCAAAATGATCAGCACGACAAGATCTACAATTAATACAATATGGTGGAAATCATTTGATGACTCCTCATTGGAGTTATTGCCCTTTAATCATAAATGATGATTTTACCTTTTTAGCTCACCTGGCCCAAAAGGGCCAAGTGCGCTTTCTCATCACTTGGGGTCCGTCGTCTGTTGTCCTCCGTTAACTTTTACAAAAGTCTTCTCCTCTGAAACTACTGGGCCAAATAAAACCAAACTTGGCCTAAATCATCCTTAGGGTATCTTGTTTAAAAGATGTATGCAATGACCCCGCCCAACAACCAAGATGGCCACCATGGCTAAAAATAGAACATAGGGTAAAATGCAGTTTTGACTTATAGCTCTGAAACTAAAGCATTTAGAGCAAATCTGACATGGGGTAAAATGTTCATCAGGTCAAGATCTCTGCTCTATAATTTTCAGATGCATCAGACAACCCGTTGTTGGGTTGCTGCCCTGAATTAGTCATTTTAAGGAAATTTTGCAGTTTTGGTTATTATCTTGAAAATTATAATAGATAGAGATAAACTGTAAACAGCAAAATTGTTCAGCAAAGTAAGATCTACAAATAAATCAATGACCAAAATTGTCAAGTGACACTTAAAGAGTTATTGCCCTTTAAAGTCAATTTTTCATAATTTTCGTAAATTTTTGCAATTTTACAAAATCTTCTCCTCTGAACTATTGGGCCAAATTGAACCAAACTTGGCCACAATCATCCTTAGGGTATCTAGTTTAAAAATATATGCAATGACCCTGCCCATCAACCAAGATGGCCGCCATGGCTAAAAATAGAACATGGGGAAAATGCAGTTTTATACGCCCGTTTACAGGGCGTATTACGGTATACCGTTGTCCGTCCGTCTGTCCGTCGACAACATGTCGGACATAACTCAAAAACGCTTCTACCAATTTGCATAAAACTTTGGTGAATTGTTCATATCTATTGACGTGAGCTCCCTTTCGTTTTTTTTTTTTTTAATTTTAGAATTTACGTTTCTGAGTTATGGGGTTTTATTCATTAAAAAGGGGATTTTCCAGTTTTCGGACAATAACTCAAAATGCTTTCAGCAGTTCTCATGAAACTTTGGAGAATTGTTTATATCTATTGATGTAAGCTCCCTTTACACTTCCGAGTTATGGGATTTTATTCATAAAAAGGGGTGATTTTCAAGTTTTCAGACAATACCTTTAAAGTGCTTAGAGCAGTGTCCATTAAACTTTGGTGACTGGTTTATATCAATTAAGATAACCTCCTTTAGTTTTCACAAATTTCTGATATGACATTGAGAAGTTATTGAACTTAATTCTTACAAAATGTGACGGGCGTATCATGCGCTCATGGCGCAGCTGTTTATTGGCTTATATCTCTGAAATTAAAGCATTCAGAGCAAATCTGAGAAGAAGTAAAAATGTCCATCAGGTCAAGATCTATCTGTCCTGAAATTTTCAAAGCCATCAGACAACCCGTTGTTGGGTTGCTGCCCTGAATCGGTAATTTCAAGGAAATTTTGCAGTTTTGGTTATTATCTTGAATATTATAATAGATAGAGATAAACTGTAAACAGCAAACCTGTTCAGCAAAGTAAGATCTACAAATAGGTCAAACATAACCAAAATTGTCAATTGACCCCATAAGGAGTTATTATTACTTGTGTCATTGGGTTTTGTCTCACTGACACATTGTATAGACACCTGTCTATTGTTGAAGACTATATGTTGCCCTCTAGATGTCTTAATTATTTGTGTCAATGGGTTGCTGTCTCACTGACATATTGTATAGACACCTGTCTATTGTTGAAGTCTATATGTTTCCTCTAGATATGTTAACTATTTGTGTCATTGGGTTGCTGTCTCACTGACATATTGTATAGAACCTGTCTATTGTTGAAGACTATATATATATGTTGCCCTCTAGATGTCTTAATTATTTGTGTCATTGGGTTGCTGTCTCACTGACATATTGTATAGACACCTGTCTATTGTTGAAGACTATATGTTGCCCTCTAGATGTCTTAATTATTTGTGTCATTGGGTTGCTGTCTCATTGACATATTGTATAGACACCTGTCCATTCTTGAATAGATATAGGAAGATGTGGTATGAGTGCCAATGAGACAACTCTCCATCCAAGCAACAATTTATAAAAGTAAACCATTATAGGTCAAGGTACGGCCTTCAACACGGAGTCTTGGCTCACATCGAACAGCAAGCTATAAAAGGACCCAAAATTACTAGTGTAAAACCATTCAAACGGGAAAACCAACGGTCTAGTCTATATAAAAACGAGAAACGAAAACCTACATAAACAGACGACAACTACTGTACATCAGATTCCTGACTTAGGACAGGTGCAAACATTTGCAGCGGGATTAAAGGTTTTAATGGTACCAAACCTTCTCCTTTTCAGAAACAATAGTATAACATCACAACATAGAAAGACATACTATAAAATATCAATTGGAAGGCTTAACTCAATCAAAAACGCAAATTAACACACAATGAACTAATAAATTTGATCTGTGATACCTGAATGCAAATACATAGTTAATAAAAATTATAAGGGATAAATAATTAAGGTCAAAAGTAATTAACAGGTTTAAACGAAGTTAAAGTATGATACCACTGTGAAATGTTAAACAATATTTAGAAAATCATCACTTTTGAAAAACCTGCGTCAAATTATACACAGGTAAATGAAAATAATTTTGTTGTTAAGTATACTTGCCCTCTAGATATGTTAACTATTTGTGTCATTGGGTTGCTGTCTCACTGACATATTGTATAGACACCTGTCTATTGTTGAAGACTATATGTTGCCCTCTAGATGTCTTAATTATTTGTGTCATTGGGTTGCTGTCTCACTGACATATTGTATAGACACCTGTCTATTGTTGAAGACTATATATGTTGCTTTATTATTGTTTGTGTCAGTGGGTTGCTGTCTCATTGACATATGGGCAGGAATTCACTAATGTTACTTTAGTGTGACATTGTAAGAAAAAAATAAAAATCATTATAAGCTTCCAACTTTTTACAAAGTATTGCTGCAAATGGCGTCTTTCTATTTGTAACAAAAAAATCATTTTTAAACTTGCGTCAGTTTGGAACAAAGGCAATTAATGAATTTAGAGCATGTAACATGGACACTTTTTCCAAATTGAGATTAATGATTCCTTAACTCATTCAACATTCAATATCATATATATTGATCACAAAACATTGTCTATCATCTAAACTCTAAAATGTGTATTTTCATTTCTTTCAGAAATTTTGTGAAAACAGGTTTCCTCTACTTTTCTGTCAATGTTACATGCAACGTTTAAGAGATAAATACAATAAGAATCATTTTCTTTCTGAACATGAAAAGGCTCTTTTTCATTGTGTTACCCTCACATTAAAAAATTCTATCAATATTTTTGCAATTATCTCTTTTCTGTCATAAAATAGTGACGTAAATGTTGCATGTAACGTGGACACAAAAAAAATTTGAATAATGAACCATGCTAGAATTGATCTTAAAAGATATAAAAAGCCTCAAAACAACCATCTGAATCTAAATTATACAATTATGCTCCCACATTTCTCATATATGATTTAAATAGTGGTTACCGAAACCATTCACCTAAATTTCAGACAGCAGACATATTTTATGGCCCCGCAACAAAGTTGTCGGGGCCATATAGTTTACCCTTGTCCGTCATTCCGTCATTCTGTCATTCCGTCATTCCGCTACATACCTTTATACAAACTTTTTCTAAACGCCTTCAGATATTGGGCTGATTTTTGGTATGTGAGTTAACCATGATGAGTTACAGATCGAGTTTAAATTTCGTTCCGCACCGCTAATTTTGCCGAAATTACGGGCTTTGGATAAATTGTTGAACATCACAGTTATACGGACTTTTTTCTAAACGCCTTTAGATATTGTGCTGATTTATGGTATGTAAGTTAACCATGATGAGTTACAGATCAAGTTTAAGTTTAGTTCCGCTCCGCTGATTTTT
Source organism: Mytilus coruscus (assembly GCA_017311375.1). Lineage (NCBI taxonomy): Eukaryota > Metazoa > Mollusca > Bivalvia > Mytilida > Mytilidae > Mytilus > Mytilus coruscus. The sequence continues at coordinate 59,137 of JAASAO010000191.1, forward strand.
GCCGGACTTTGATAAATTGTTGAAAATCACAGTTATACGGACTTTTTTCTAAACGCCTTTAGATATTGGGCTGATTTTGGTATGTGAGTTAACCATGATGAGTTTTAGTTTAGTTCCGCTCCGCTGATTTTTGCCGAAATAAAGGGTTTAAGACTTTGAAAATTGTTGAAAATCACAGTTATATGGACTTTTTTCTATACGCCTTCAGATTTTGCGCTGATTTTTGATATGTGAGACTACCATGATGAGTTACAGATCAAGTTTATGTTTCGTTCCGCTATGCTGATTTTCATGTCGTTTCAACACATCTTGTTAGATCTGCAGTACATCCACTTCCTGTTTACTGATAGTTTGAAATTTAATTACTCATTGATCAAGGATATTTTTCTTCAAACTAGTATTGGTCTTGAGAGCTTGATACTATCCATGCATGTTTGTGTCCACATGTGTTGTTGAAATAGCAGATTTTCAACTTTTGAGACGGGGCCATAAGTGTCGTTCCAACACATCTAGTTTTAGCTATACCAGTAGTTACATGTATGCTTGTTCATGTTGGTACACCATGGAAAGCCAAATTAAAAAATATTCAAATGTCAAAATAACCAGAAAAATAAAACTAAGACCGAAGATAGATCAGTTGATGAGGGAGTCATCCAAAATTTCCACAACATGAAACATTTTATATCAGTAAGTAAACAACCCGTTTTTCTTACTGCTGACAGGGATATCACCAACTGACTGACTGATATGGACATCACCATCTGACAGGCTGACAGGGACATCACCATCTGACTGGCTTACAGTACCGGTAACATCAACAACTGACTGACTGACTGACAGGAACATCACTAACTGACTGACTGATATGAACATCACCATCTGCCAGACTGACTAGGACATCACCATCTGTTGGCTGACAGGGACATTACCCTCTGACTGGCTGACAGGGACATTACCCTCTTACTGGCTGACAAGAACATCATGGACTGACTGACAGGAACATCACCAACTGATTGACTGATATATGTACATCACCATCTGCCAGGCTGACAGGGCATCACCATCTGTCTGGCTGGCAGAGACATCACCATCTGACTGGCTGACAGGGACATCATTTTTGCAAGTCTAGCATTTGTTGCAGCATCTTCCTGTGAGTTTTCTTCGTCACATTTATTGCTGATTCTCTTTTTCTTTCTTAGGTTTATATTGCCTGTAAATTTTTATTATTAAAAATTGCATGTAAAATTTCAAGACTGACACCAATTTTGTTGTCAATGAAGAAAACACACTTCTAAAAAGAATATTTATATTTAGAAATAAAGATGAAGTTTGATGGGGCTAAAACAAGTTAAATTATCAATAATATCTTTATGGAGCAAAGGAGTTAGTAAATATTATCAGTTCTGTTCATGCGTGTAACATTGACAGAAAAGTAAAAGGTTGTATGTCAATGTTACATACATGAAGACCATAAGATGAAAGTGGTGTGCTTAATTGTCAGCTTTGGAGAAATAATATTATTTGATATCCAGTAATATTTAGTTCATCATTTAGGTTATAAAATGTTATATAAAAGTCTGACTTTAACGAAGTAATACCTTTGCATGTAACATAAAAAATATTGACACAAAATATTGTTGTCGTTGTCAATGTTACTAACAATTGTTAAAAGACAAATTAAACTCCATGTACATACAAACGCTTTAATTGTGAAAATAAAAATAAAATAATAGTTCCATATAGCAGTAAGATTTGTTTATGCATGTAACACTGGCCAGATCAGAACATGTAAAAGTCTAATTTAATAGCTCTGTCAATGTTGCATACACAATTTCTTAATGAAAAAGTTTAATGATAAACCTTGGGTTTACTTTATACATTATTTTTAAAATAAGTATCAAAATAATAACTTTGAATATTAAATATGAGTTTAACTGTTGATTTCGACACAGTAAAATCTTCTCATGTAACATAAAAAGACCTGACACGAAAAAGTGTTGTCCATGTTACTTATAAAGTTATCATATAAGCATCAAAGAAGAAATTGTGTGATGACAATATTTCAGATGTTAGTCATTTAAAACTCAGATAAATTCAATACAAAGCTCATATATCAGAGGTTTGGAAATCAATGCTTTTAAAACATTATAATTCTGGGTTATGCATGTAACATTGACAGGAACACCAACAAATGATGAGAAAAATTGCAAGTCAACCAAGGAAAAAAATAAACACAAATAATTAAAACTCATTTATTTCTTTAATATCATTTTATGAAGCAAATTTAAATTTCAACAAGATTTTATTGATTGAATAATTGTATGCACATTTATTAGGTTGTAGCATGTAACCTGGACGCAGAAGATGTGTCAATGTTACATGCCTTTAAACGATAAGAATTACAAGTAAATATTGTAAGTCTAGAAATCAAGAAAGATCAACAAATTCTCTGTAAAGAATTCAGCATGTATTGATATTTGATTTAATATTATGCACTGGCCAATTATGCATTAAGTGTAATAAAGTAATATTGTTTTTATTCTCGTGTCAATGTTACGTTTTATGTTTTCAAATTAAGTGGCCAGTAATCTTTATGATACTGAGAAAGAATATAAGTACTAGTTAATCAAATTGGCAATCAATCTGTGGTATTTCATGTAAAAAATTAGATTGATAAGGCAAACCGTACAAAAAAAAATGCTCTTGCATGTATCATAGACACCTTTCCTTGGTAAATATTTTCGTGTCAATGTTATGTACAGAAATCTCTCCAGCAATAAAATGAATATTGTAAGGGTCAAACATGTTTAAACACAAGATAAACTTATATTTTTTTTAAAAATTGCAAAGCAAGTCACACATCATTATCAAAGAACCTAATTTACTCAGAAAGTGCATGTAACACTTCATTGTGAGGTCAAATTTACCTGATCCCGCTGTCTTATCATCTGTTTGATCACTGGTAGATGCCAAGTGGGAAAGATGACAAAGCCACATTTTAATGTAATTGTCAGTGGGTTGAAATGTGGTTAAAATCATTATGGTAATGCTTACTATAAAAATATACAACTGTTTTAAAAGATTTGTATTATTGGGCAGTATTGACACGAAAATGAAATAAATTTTCTTACCTTCTATATTTTCAAACTTCAGTTGATTGATGAAAATGATGAAATCCAAATTGACCCATTGTTGACAGAGGCGTAGCGTCCAAAATATTATTGGTACGGCAGGAATCTGATGGTTCGCAGCGAACCATCCGCCTCAAAGAGGCGGTTTTTCGGCAAGGGTCCGGGATAAATGGTGCAAAATCCTGCATTCTGACCCTCTCCTGACACTTATATTTCATTCTTGAAAACCTTATTTTTATAAGCAATTTTTGACCTATGACACTTTTTTTGAAAGTCTATACTTCAAAATAGAATAGAATAGAATAGAATATTTTAGTTCCCAAATTACAGGGCCCATAAAGGGCAAAAATCAGATACAATTGATTAACATAATTGGTAATTATAACAATAAAAATCACAGTATCCACGTAAATATATATTTAGTATATTAGCATTGGTCAGAACCAGAGCAAAAAACAATATACATATTGTGAATAAAAGAATTTATTCACATTATATGCATTCATTCTCAAATCATTTATTTAACTTCAGCTAGTGTCAATATTCATACCCGATCTCCTTATTTCAAAACAGTCATCAATATATGCCCATTTTTTCCATAAGAGATACATTTTCTTGGGTCAAGAGCCATAACAACCAGTTTAGAAGATTTAAAATTATAACAACTGTTAGAAATGTATTGAAAAAAAATCTTCCCTTTGAATATCATAAAGTGGGCATTCTAACAAAAAGTGAAGCTCATCTTCAACTTTACCAAGTGAGCAATTTAAACCAAGACGCTAAGATCTTTCTATATGTTTTTTGAATATTTGTCTGTGTCAATTTTTAAAGAGTGAGCGCTTATTCTCAGCTTACAAATTGACTGTCTTTTTTAAAACCATATAGTTCTAAATATTTTTCTTTCTTAAAACAATTTTTTATAGAAAAATAAGTACCAAGCTTCACTTTTTCTGAGTTAATTGTTTGATACTTCAGTCTATTCCAAAATGTAAAATAACTTTCACATAGTTTATTTTTAACATACTTACAAAAGTACCAATTGATTGGTCAACATTTGGTAATTTAATCTCTCTGAATATAATCTGTTCTAGAGTTCCATGTATTTACATTAGACATATCATTTTGTAATTGATTACAACATATGAATGCATCAAATAATAATCCTTCTTTCAAATCTTCCAGTCTATGACGATATTTTGATATTGATAAAATCATAGCAAAATAGATAGGAAATCTACCAAGCTCTGACATTACAGCTATGTTACTGGACTTTCTGTTTAAACCAAGGATATATTTCGTAAATTTATTATGAGCTTTTCAGAAGATTCCTGACCCAAAACTTTTCTAATATATAATCATTATCTTTTTTACATGCAGCTGAATCAGTACGAAACATTCCCCATATTTCAGTGCCATATAATAATATGGGTTTAATTGTATGATCATAAAGATGTAAAAATGTGGCAATACTAGGGTTAGATGATGACAAGCATCTCTGTAGCTTAAAACATGTATTTAAAGATTTGTTGTATAATTCATCTTTACACTGCTTGAATATACGACTAGATGTAAATGTGATTCCAAGATATCTATATAATTTTGTACATTTAATCTTTTACCTCAAAATGTAAACAGCATTTTAAAAATTTTCCTTGTTTGTTAAAATTATACTTTTTGTCTTTTTATACGACCGCAAAAATTTTTGGGATCGTATAATGGTATGATGTCGTCGTCGTCGTCTGCGTCATCGTCGTCTGCGTCGTCGTCCGAAGACACATTGGTTTCCGGACAATAACTTTAGTTTAAGTGAATGGATCTCTATGAAAATTTTTAAGAAGGTTAAATACCACAAAAGGAAGGTTGGGATTGATTTTGGGATGATGGTCCCAACCGTTTAGGAATTAGGGGCCCAAAACAAGCATTTTTCTAGTTTCAGGATAATAACTTGTGTATAAGTATTTCGATTGCTCTGAAATTGTACCACAATGTTTAATACCACAAGTAGAAGGTTGGGATTCATTTTAGGGTTATGGGGCCAACAATTTATGAATAAAGGGCCAAAAGGGCCAAAAGAAGCATTTTCTAGTTTCCAGACAATAACTTGTGTGTAAGTGTATGGATCTCTCTGACATTGTACCACAAGGTTCCATATAACAAAGGGAAGGCTGTGATTGAGTTTGGGGTTAATTGTAGGAATTAGGGGCCAAAAAAGGGCCAAAAACAAGCATTTTTCTAGTTTCCAGACAATAACTTGTGTTTAAGTGTATGGATCTCTCTGAAATTGTACTACAATGTTCCATACTACAAAGGAAAGGCTGGGATGGAGTTTTGGGGTTATTGCACCAAGGGGTTTCAAAAGTTGGGGAGTTTTTTCAAAATTTTCAAATTTCGAATTTTGAAAAGTTTCAAGAAGAAATCTTCAATTGCACAGTATTGCGCAATAGTTTTGTAAGATCTTTGACCACATTTATTTTGTGTCAGAAACCTATATTATGTCAAAATTTGATCACAATCCAAATTCAGACAGTATCAAGCTTGAATATTGTGTCCAAATTTGCCCAAACTGTTCAGGGTTCGACCTCTGAGGTCGTATCAGGCTGCGCTCAGCGAAGCATTTTATTTAGATTAACATCAAAACACCATTCTAAACAATATTCATGCAACATATTAAATTAATTCTCTTTTGCAAGCCTTCCTGTGTTTCTGAACAAAATACTACATCATCAGCATACATACGACAATCTACTCTACGGTTATTTATATTTACCGGATCAGGACATGATAAAAACTTGATAGGTAGATCATTAATAAATATTTTGAAAATATTTGGCTTAAAAATCACCTTGTCTATAATATAGAAAATATAAGCAACGTGAAATGTGTCAAAAAGGCAACAATCCAACTTTTATCGGACACCTTGCTAGGGCTTGGCACGCTCCTCCTTGGAAATTTTAGAATGAAAAATGCGTGCAATTCTGTATACCGGATGTAGGACATTAAGAAATAAATTTAAACGATCAAATCTTCGCTAAACAAAGTCGAGGGATTACCCGTAAAAGGAACTATGATCAGATTGAGAACGATGAACAGATTATCAAAATTCCATGTACAAAGAGTTAGACTGAGAAATAAAAGACCTGTGGAATTTCTCATACAATATCAAGTCTGAGTAAGACAAACGAGCTTTTGAAGCGATGACATGAAATAAAGCAGCAACATAAAAATGTTCAAACAACTTATTGGAATGAAGGCTTGCAAGGTACACAAAAAATCAAAGTCGTCTGCATGTTTAATTTCGAATCAATTTTTCCTTTAAATTTGGTTGTCATTCAATGTTGCATCTCATTCTGTTAAGGTTTATGACCCCTTCTGTAGGCATGTGAATTACTGCAATAGTATCAAAACAGCAAAAATAATGAATAATGAATATTAGAGATGGGCCATTTTGTACATATACCAAGGGTGAACTTCGTGCAAAGCATTATTATTTATTGTATTTAATAGAGAAAAGAGGATTTTGTGGTAAATAAAACCAAGATTTTGTAGAAATCCACAGACTTTAAAAAGAGATCGTTTGTTATAAAATTTTAAACATAGGTTACTCATTTGTTTTTCTATAATGTGCTGGCATTTATTGACTACAAAAGTCCTGAACAATCTTTAAATTCCAAAAAATCTTCCTGAGTCACTAAAGTCGAGCTAGAAGGTGTATTTGAATTGGTCCATATATTCATATTTGTTTTAACCAATATCTAGATTTATAAACTCTTTTAATGAAATCATTGCTAGCATTGAATGCAATAATCCTCTATCTATCAAGCACTGAATTGCCAAATATGAGAGTACAAGGAAACTTTCTCCTTGTACTCTCATATTTGGCAATTCAGTGCTTGATAGATAGATAGAGGATTATTGCATGCAGTGCTAGCAATGATTTCATCAAAGGCTGTGGATTTTCTATCAAATTTCCATATGTTTAGCATTGAATCGACACAAGAGTTCATAATCCTTAACAAATACAACATTTTCGGCAAAAAAAGTTAGAATTTTCCGAAAGTGTTCTATCTGCTTTCTTTAAATACAAATTCCTTAGCCACATCATGTATGTTCAGTCCATCAGTTTTGTCTTTGTGTACATTAAGAAACTTTAAACTGTTCAATCTCACCTGTTTCATAGTAGAACGCAAATAGCTTTTCATTCTACGGAGGGAGCTAAAAGATCGCTCGCTTGTTGCGTTTTTCGCTGGCATCACAAGAACAAGCTTAATCAACTTTACCACTTCGTTTAACCAAACTTTCTCTCCCTTTGACAATGATTTGACGTACTTCACAATGTCAGCAAATAAAACATACTCTCTTTTGCAGTCGGACTCAAAGTTAGCAGAAACCATCTTTAGTTGGCATCTCAAATTATCCTTTTGGAAGTCATCCCCATAAAATGTCGTAATGGCATTCAATTCATCTTCAAATTCGTTCCCTCTTATACACTGTATCAAAGCCTGTTCTGCATTGACGTACATGTCGAAGTCAGGTGTGTCGAACCGATCTTTAATAGCATTTACCAAGTGATCTATGGCTTCTAAATAAATCTGCCGAAAATACCCTTCCGGTGTTTCATGGTAATGTGGTTCTGCATTCCCGGTCTCCAATCTTGCAGGCATCCTTTTCTGTCTAGGTACACATGGCTCGTCTACACCTTTTAATGGGCAAATTTAGTGACTTTCTGCCAAAAAGTTTGTATGCATCATTATTCCTCATTAGGGAAATTGCCTTGACAGTCTTAAGTGCCATTACCTTTTCCTCAGCAGCAGATAAATCCTTGGTTTGAAGACCTGCGCTCAGATTGTCTGCGTTTCTTAGAAGACATTCCCCGAGACTCAGACCAAAGAAAAAGTCAAATCTTTGCATATGTGCCTCGACGCCTCTCACTCTCGCCTTCATGTAAGTGTCCTTAAGTTTGTCTAGTGACCATTCCCATAACTTTTTCAAAGATTCATAGTTGTTAATGATTGCTATCATAGCATCGGCTTTGACGGTCCATCTGGTAGGACACAGAACGCGTTTTCCAGCATATATGTAGTCATCTTCAGACTCAAACAGTGCAGCTTTTCGGATTTTCTCGAGCTGCGTGTCACGTTGGGGAGACTTCTTTACAAGCTTGGTAATTTTCTGGGTTGTATCTAAAGCATCACACATAATCTTAACCCTCTTTATACTATCCGAGCATGCTAGGTTGAGGCGATGACCATGACAATGATTGTAAAGGGCTTTTGGTTGCTCGTCTTTGATTCGCTTCTGAACGCCACTTTTTGGTCCCGACATAGCGCTGGCTCCATCGTATGTCTGGCCACGACATTGAGATAGACTTATATTAAGTCTCAAAAGTACATCTTGAATTGAATCAGATATTGTTTTAGCGCAAGTGTCGTCTATCTGGTACAACACTATAAAATCTTCATGAACTTCTAACTGTTCATCAATCCATCTGATGCAAACTACTAATTGTTCCATATTGCTTACATCTGTGGTCTCATCTGCCATCAAGGCAAAATACAAGGAGTTACGAATGTCCTCGGAAATACCTCTAACAAGAATTTGAGACATTATCTTAAGCAATTCATTTTGTATTTCTGGCGAAGTGAACTTCTCACTTTTTCGCACTAGCCATTCTCTAACATTTGGGTTGTCTTCACATCTGAGTACATTCAGTTGATTGAAATTAGAGTCCGAGTCATCAGCTCTCCTCTTAACGGTAAGCCTTGTCTACCTAGAAATTTCAGATTTGATATGATGGTCAGAAGACAAGATCTATTTTTTTCCCTCAAATCACTGACCTGTTCTGTAATAGCAATACCGATATCTTTGTCTAAATTTAATCTTTGTACAGACTCTAAGTGACAATCTGATTGTTCGTGTTTCATAAAACCCCTATTAGCATCGTTCCAATTGGTATATCCTGTTGCTATGAATGTTTGGCTAATTTTTGATGACTTTCTGGAAGCAGTTTGACATAAATGACAGTAAGCTTTATCCATTTAAACTTATGAAACCAGGTCGGTTGAAAAGATCTGTACTCAATTGACTTTTTTCCAAAAGGTCTTTTCGGAAATTTGAAGTTTTTGGGTTGATTTTCAAACGAGTCTTGATTTCTTGGATCCAGTGTTTCATGCCTAGTCGGGATAGTAGCTGATTCAACCTACAACATAATGAAAAAGAAATGACAGATGTTGGTACAAACAGTATTACACATTGCAGGAAAACATATGCGTCTATGGTATTACATAATTTTTATCTCATGTAGGGATACTAGTATAGAAAAGTTAAACAAAGCGAATAACTCAGGCTTGATATCAAACATTGACCGAAATCAAATATAAGCCTGGTACAGTATATATAAGACTCATGTATGGACTTGGTTAGTTTAATTGCTCCAGGATTGATTTAGTCAGTAAAATTGAGAATGGAAATGGGGAATGTGTCAAAGAGACAACAACCCGACCAAAGAGCAGAAAACAGCCGAAGGCCACCAATGGGTCTTCAATACAGCGAGAAAATCCTGCACCCGGAGGCGTGCTATACTGAAATTGAAAATAATACAAGACTAACAAAGGCCAGAGGCTCCTGACTAGGGACAGGCGCAAAATGCGGCGGGGTTAAACATGTTTTTAAGATCTCAACTGTCCCCTATACCTCTAGCCAATGTAGAAAAACAAACACACAACAATACGCACAGTAAAACTCAGTTTAAAAGAAGTGCGAGTCCAAGGTAACAAAAGAAACTAAACAAAATGACAATGATACATAATTTAACAAAGGACTACTAGCAGTTACTGACATGCCAGCTCCAGTTTAATTCATTGGCAATTTGCTTTACATGAAATATAAATGTAGAAATTTTAGTATTAAAGATTTTTTTTTAAAGTTAATCTCATTAACACGGTCGTCATTCAGTACAGCGACAGTTTGGCTCATAAAGGAAAACCTGGTCCTTCCTTTTTAGGTGTATAGCTCTTCAACATTTCCGTCCTTATACATCTTTGGCTTTCAAATATTCGGCTTTGAGCGTTCCTGATGAAGGTAAATCCAGAAGTCAGAGCGCTTCGGACGCATGAAATTTATAACGTGTTGTTTTCTTTTTTTTCTGAACGACTGCAAAACTTGACAGCCGTTACCGATTTTGTCAAAGCACTAATCTTGCTATGCCGAATGATGGCTGTGAATAATTATAATTACAATTAATTCAGCGCCTGGTGCAGTAGTAGAAGACACCATGTGATCATCAGTTAAGTAATTAACCGGCTCCCTCTTTTCTGCCGCATTTTCGTCTGACTGTGGGTCCCCTTTTTCTGAGGCATTTTCGTCTGACTGAAGGGTTGCAGGTTTTGTCCGTTTTGGCTACAATAAATATTTATATAAATCAATGAATAAAGTTTGTTGACAACAAAAGTCAAAATGTGACAAGATCCATAAGTCCGAACAAGCAAATGCAATTCCATGAGCATATTAACACTCTATAAATGAGCCAACCAGGATTAGACAAAAAGTTGTAATTTTAGAAGGAATTAAAGTGTTGCATGGTTTCATTTAAATGATTGATAAGATATGAATGAAAGAATAACACAAATAAACTTGTACGCGTACACATAGGTTTGTATAAGAATGAACAAAAGATTTTCTCGAATATAAAGCAGTAATTGCTAGAGGACCTACATGTAAGCGTAGCAGTACAAGGCAGCCAGTCGATTTTCGTTGAATTGCTGTCAAACAGATTAAGACCTACCCTAAGTTACCCTTGTCGATACTCAATATGCTTCTTACACTGAAACACTTATTGCAAAATAGGAGAAACATAAATCATATAAATAAACAACATCACATTTATTTTTCAAAAAACCATGGTTAAAACTTTGTTAGTACACTTACCATGAAGTAATCCGTCAAATTTCCCTTTACGTTTCTTGTTCTTTTCTGCGAGAGTGTTATTTACAGGGTTATTTGTTCCTAAATGAAATAAGTATAACATAGAAGATGATCATGCGGCATGATTGTCAATGAGACAGCTATCTACTAGAGACCATTGACACAGAAATTAACAATTATAGGTCACCGTATGGCCTTCAACAATCAGCAGAGGCCATACTGCATAGTTAACTATAAAAGGTCCCAAAATGACAAATGTACAAAAATGTAAAACAATTTAAACGAGAAATCTAACCGCCTAATTAGTGTACAAAATATTGAACGAAAAACAAATTTGTAACACAGCAATAAACGACAACCACAACTGAATCACAGGCTTCTAGCTGACATTAAGGTATGTTTTAATTTTATATTGATATTTGCATAAGTTATAAACTTTTATACAGCCGCAAACTGGGGTCATAATTTGATAATTATCAATATTAATTATTTATTGGTTTAATAAATGTATATCGAAAACATAAAACCCTCTTCCATAGTTTAATGTGGAGCTACAGTCACAAACTACGTGACGGAAAGAGTGAGACAGACAAGACAAACAGACGGACGGGCGAACATTAAGAAAACAATACATCATCCAACCTAAATGGACGGACTATCAGAACATATTTTCGCTTTTTACAGCAAAGTTTGACATTTGAAAAAAAATGTTATTTGATACTTACTAAGGCAAACAGATACGAAATGATTTGGAGTAAATGGACCATTAGGTAAGCCACCATCAACAGACCACAGGATATAAATTGGTTGACCAGACCATGGAAGTATTATAGTCAATATAATACTTCCATGATCAGACGCTAGTACTTGACAATCTCTCGGATTAAACTGTTGATGGAATAGATGTCTGTATGGGAATCCCGTCTTAAAAAAGGAAACAAATATAACAAAGAAGGTTGACAATCTGAAAATGAAAACACGTAATATGTGTATATGTTTCAGGCCATATGAGTATTTGGGCCGTACGCGTACGGTCTGAGCCGTATGCGTACTTTTTCAAAATACGCAACTATACGGTCGGACTGTACGCGTACGGTCTGCCTAATTTTAAGATGTTGGTAAAATATATATTACAGATCAACGTAACTGAAATCTCTAATTAATTTAAAGTTCAATTGTAAATGAAATAAAACTTAATATTTTAACTATTTAACAAAGTCACGTTAATTTAATCTGTTAAGCTCCTGTATTTAGCATGTCAGTAATACATAAGATTTAATTATGCTCACTGAAATTGAAGTTATCGGAAGTAAACATAATGTTGGAAGAAAAGATTTTAAAATATTTAGAAACTTTACTACAAAAACCGTCAAAGATACTGGACAAAAACTATAAAAAAAATCCGTCGAAAATACAATGAGAAAATATAATAAAAACGTGTCGAAAACTAATGCAAAGAATGAATAACTTAAGGTAGCTTTGTTATTCTAATAATACCAGTTGCTGATAAGATCTTTCCGATAATCATGTAGGGTTTATGATATATTTCACTTTATTCATCTAATTGTAATAATATTAATTTGTAAATTCAATAAAAGATTTTGATAAATGTTTGTCTAAATTAACCGATATGGTTCAAATACATATATGGCCCAGTTCGTCCTAGACCGTATGAGTATACTCATATGGTCCAACCGTACGCGTATGGTCGGACCGTACGAGTATACGCATACGGTCCGGACCGTACGCGTACGGTCCAAATACTCGTATGGTCTGGAACATATACATGCTACCGCTAGGTAATCCCGTGCATCGGATATTATTGACGATTGCTCAAAACGTAAAATTTATTTGAACAGTATTTCTTTTTTTCTAGTTAAGAGTTTTATTGTCTAGTATGTTATATGTGTATCTAATTGACACCACAGCCATTCTCATACATTAGTTAAAATGAACAAAAATATTTTTTTATTGTGTCATTATTAAATGCTTTTGTCTGCTTGTTTTGTTCACACATCGTTGTCAATATAATGGAATTTTATGTGACTGTCATTCATCTGAGAGGTTTAGCTAGCTATAAAACCAGGTTAAATCCACCATTTTCTACATAAAAAAATTCCGGAACCAAGTCAGAAATATGACAGTTGTTATCCATTTGTTTGATGTGTTTGAGCTTTTAAATTTTGGCATTTTATTAGGGATTTTCCTTTTGGATTTTCCTCGGTGTTCAGTATTTTGTGATTTTACTTTTTGATGTATTGTAATAACTATCTACATATACGCTTCTGTGTGTTGTAAATATTCACTGGTTTAGACTTACAATACTAGGATATACAGAATAAACTGGTCTTTTGAGTACACTTGCCAAGGCTGCTATTTGAATCAAACTGCTCCACTTAGGTCTAGGAATTATGCAGCAAGTTTCCAGTGCTTCATGGCGTATTGCTGCTTCTCTAAAATTGTTTCCAGTTATTATGTCTTAATTATGGCAATATGCATAGCTTACTTAATCTTTGCACTATAACCTTTAAAATTTCAAAAGCTGTCTATAGATTTTAATTAAAAAAATCTTTATCATATGTGTAAATTTAATTTTTCAGAATCTAAATTTCAACATTTTGAAGTTAAAACCGATTAAAAGCTCAACAGATCTTATATTTGTTTTTTTATGTCACTGACTTTTAATAAAGCTTCTGTCTGTCTGTCTAAAACATGTACAAACTCTCGCTTGTCGATATTAAGTTACTGTAAAATCGATAATCCAACTCCCTCACAATACGTCTATGTTAAAATTTAGGAATGTATTGGTCAGTACCTGTTATTTGTCAAGTAAGAACATTTTCAGCTGATCCAGTAAGGGACATCCCAAACTCACCATTATTTCTAAAGACATCTAGATTAGTGTAGAAACTTGCATTCACGTAAAGTTCAGCTGCACACAAATATCGTAGATCGCTGGCTTATGTTTCATTGTCTACATAAAAAAAACCACCAAAATATAAAAATAAATAAGTAGAAATGTGGATAAAGGTCTTTTTTATTAAATGGAGAAAAAGATTTCAGGAAAAAGTTAGTTATGGGAAAGAAATGCAGAGTTGGATGCGTTTTGAGAAAATAATGGAATAAAATTTTCATATAGCGTTAAACGGGTTTCGTACCTTGACCTATAATGGTTTACTTTTATAAATTGTTACTTGGATGGAGAGTTGTCTCATTGGCACTCATACCACATCTTCCTATATCTATTGTAACTCGAATTAGTCAAGCCCTGGCTTCAGCGACTCTTTTATTTTTGTTTATTTTTTTTACTGTCAGTGACAACAAAAACTAAGAAATGAAAATGAGTCAATGAGGCCAGGGCTGGTCTGTCATTATGTACTTTTTTAAAGAATCAGGCAAAGGGTGGCACATCGACTATACGACAGCTGGATTAACTTTTATGGCGTATATACGTATTGCTTGCTTTCAGATTTTAGCGTCACGGAACGCTTACTTTTAGATTTTTTATTTCACAACCACACAGTATATATGTAGGACTCTAAAGGGCGATGGTCACACTAAAGTGCGATGGTATACGCTAAAGTGCCATGGTGTCAAACGCTAAAGTGCGATGGTATGACACGCTAAAGTGCGATGGTATAGCACGCTAAAATGCGATGGTGTAACAGGAACGGGGTTCAGGCAATGGTTTTCGTTTGTTTCTGTGTTCCTATTATTGTAGTTTTCGTTTATTATTATGTTTATTAACCAAGCCGTTGTCTTTCTCTTCTTATTTGTTTTACACTGGACATTGTGTGCCCCTATGTATATATAATATATAGATTGCTATGCGGCGTAGGCTAAGGCTCCACGTTTAATTAAGGTAGATTATAAGTAAATATTTCTTGAGATAGAATTTTCTTATACTTTGCCAAAATGAAGATTTTACTATGCTTTTTCAAAATATAATAAAAAGTATGGGTCACCGTGCTATTTTCCAAGCTATGAGTCGTTGAAAATTGCCTAAATTTGGTTAGAATGTTCATGAAAAAACATATTTGTGTGCTTAAAAAAAAATCTATGAGATAGAATTTTGAAATAAACTGTGAGAAGATAGGTTTTATAATATGTTTTAAGAAAATGAAAAGAAAAACTGGTGTCACCGAACTTGTTTTCTTCCACAAGTAAAATTAAAATTTTCCGTATCAGTCCAGTATATTATTTTTACTAAAAGAGTTCACTATTGTTTCAGAAAAATGGTGAAGGTTTGGTACCATTAAAACGTTTAAACCCGCTGCATTTTTGCACCTGTCCTAAGTCAGGAATCTGATGTTCAGTAGTTGTCGTTTGTTGATGTGGTTCATAAATTTTTCTCGTTTCTCGTTTTTATATAGATTAGACCGTTGGTTTTCCCGTTTGAATGGTTTTACACTAGTAATTTTGGGGCCCTTTATAGCTTACTGTTCGGTGTGAGCCAAGGCTCCGTGTTGAAGACCGTACTTTGACCTATAATGGTTTACTTTTATAAATTTTGACTTGGATGGAGAGTTGTCTCATTGGCACTCATACCACATCTTCTTATATCTATTATCTCCCTTAAATGGCTTATTTGAAAAATTGATTCTAAAAACACAAAATTTGATATTTGTTTAAATATTTTGAATAATACAATAAATCACCAAATTTTCTTTATATAGATAAACAGTCTAACCAATAAATTGCAAATCTGTTGCCAAATTTTCAGATTTGGGCAAATAACTAGACCGATTTTGTACTGGGATTGTACAATCCAAGATGGCGGTATACCATGAATCTACCTTAAGGCCGTAGTTATAAGTTGCATATATCAACGACATTTGGTCTTGGGTATATGTGTCTCATTTTTTATTCAAAGTACGATAGTTGTCAAAAAGTGTAATGGGTACATTGCACTTGCTAGTATATACGTTGAAGTTAGAATACTATGTGGTGATGACCAATGCTCCGCGTTAAAGGCCATGCGGTAACCTATAGTTGCTTACATTAATGACATTTGGTCTATCAGGTCGTTAGGTTACTGTCTAGTTGACGTATATCCATATCATTAACAAAATAACGAACCATATTGTAAAAAATATTTTATGGAATGATTCCATTAGAAAGTAAAAGAAGACTTTATTTCACGCAATGCATAACATCTGATTACAAACATAGAAGAAGCTGCTAAATTAAAATTGGACGAATTTAATTCCTCAACATCCAAGTGAGCCATCTCCAGAATCTTCTTTTCCTCTTAAGTTAAATTATATTGTGTAACCTTAACATGAATAGTAGAAATACTTAAATTATTTCAGAATAAATGATCAAATGATCATGCGTATGATCGTCCTGTATATGCATGTGATATTTCCCACTGTACGTTCAACCAGCAACAATAAGTTTATATTACTTTATCAATTAATTTTACCGAACTACTGAAAAATATGGTTTTCAAAGTGTTTCATGCACATCATCACTATTAAGGTAATCCAATTTTTCATTTTGTTGATTTCAATTGCTTTCGGAAAACGCACTTTAGCGTATTGAGCCATCGGACTTTAGCGTGTTCCATTTAATAACACAGACCATCGCACTTTAGCGTATCAAACCATCGCACTTTAGCGTAGACCATCGCACTTTAGCGTGACCATCGCGTTTTAGCGTCCCCATCGCACTTTAGAGTCCTACATATATATTGTAATTTTTTACAGGATGAAACTTCAATATTACGACAAATGTATTGCTTCGCGGAAATTTTGCATATTTGGTCTTTTTTTTCCATAAAAATTACTTTACAAAGCGTTTAAAAAGTGTATTTAAAGTTTTACACGTTTTGTTAAATGACGATAAATCCGTAAATTTCCAATCAGAAGAGAGTGCAATTACAAGAGAAAATTATACGCATTCTGTTTTTCGTGTGAATCTGATTTGTTTAAATGCAACTTTTTGCGAGAACTCTTTAAACAGTGAAGTTGATGGTGTGCTAGCCTGTGCTAATGTGTACATTTAGGTGAAAACAAATATTCTTGCCTTATCACACATGAAAATAAATATTCTGATGCCAAAAATTCAATACTTAAAAAAAAATTGTTCGTTTCGCCTGCCACAATTAAAAAAGTATGATGATAATTGCTAAATATATTATCGCCTATATAAATAATTGCTCTTATCCACTTCATTTGAACTGTGGTGGATAGTTGTTTCATTGCCAAACATGCCAGATTTCCTTATTTTTAAATTGTCGGAGACTGCAATTTATAAAATCGATTATTTATACAGAAATATTGCCAGTGGTTATTTTGGAGAATATAGTTTATGTGCACCTTCCTTTTGACCTGAAAACAAAGTAAATTTTGTTCATGAAAATTTCCAAACAAAATTTTTCTCGCTACGCTCACCAGAATTTTTTTCACATCCCTCTTTCCTTGGACCCTGGATCATCCCTTGATTGTAGGCTATTGCATTTTTATATAAATAGAAAATAAATTGTATTCTAGACTTCAATTTGACTGCTCTGTTTGTTTTCAAGTTGTATTTATATCCTACAAATTGGTGATCTGGGCCCGTATGCATAAAGCTACTAAAGTTAAGATTTGTTCCGAACGGACGGATTTTCTATATGTCCCACGATAAATTAGTACTACGATTGAATTTCTTAACTTAATTAGTTGTTATATGCATACGGGTCCTGTGTCACACAAGTTAAATTACGGTAGATGTAAAAGTGGATTTTGAGGGAGGGGCAGTTTTGTGTCAATTTGTTGATGGGCAGAACATAAATATTCTGGCCCTGGTCGGAGTCAGGGCGTAGCTGGACTAAAATAAAATGCAATCATAACTTGCCGAGCGGAGCGAGGCTAATTTCGCCGAGCGAAGCGAGGCGAAAAATTTTTTGGACCATTTTATGCAGAAATTGATATTTTTTTTCGGGCATTTCCCAATATGCCATGCTTATGAAATTCACATCACTCCTTCATGCCCAAACTCCTATTTTGTAAATACTTGTGGACTTTATAGTGATTCGACAAGGAGACGGGGCTATGGACCGCTCAAAGTCCCCAGCTGGTCCAGGGTAGCACTCTAGTCGGGGATCCAGGGCAGCACCCTAGACGGAGGTCCAGGGAAGCGAATCCCCCGGAAGCTCCGGGCATATGAGTAATTACAGTGACTGCTTTGAACATGAAAATACCCTATCTGTTTCTTACTATACCAGATTTTTATGAAACGATAGTAAAATTCTAGTGAGTTCCGTAATTTGCTAAATTATATAAAACGGGAAGATCAGGAAGAGTCGACAACCGTCCGATCAATAGAAGGGCAATCAATGGACACATGACAAACCCGGGAACAGATAAGACACAAAAGGACAAACAAAAACATTCAACATTGAAAACTAAATACAGATGAAAACACGGACCCCGAAAAAATGTGGCGACATCCAGTGCCCCGGAAGGGTAAGCAGGTCCTGCTTCTTGCAAGACACCCGTAGTGTTTCTCACGAAGGTAATTTTCAAATCAAAGGAGAGGTTTCTACAACAACGGTAAAGGTAATTTGAGACACAGATACCCCAGGTGAATTAATAATCTTTTGAACGAACGGACAATGGGAATACAAAATCGAACGACCACTTTTAATAGATATAAGGTATTGTGGTATGAGTGCCAATGAGACAACTCTCCATCCAAGTCAAAATTTATAAAAGTAAACCATTATAGGTCAAAGTACGTTTAAGTCTTGATTTATAAGTAGAGAATATAAATCTATGACGTTTTCAAGGTGATTGTATTGAGCCTATAATATCAAATGTTAATACTGCATGTAAGACTTAAAGTATAGTTAATATCCAAAGTCCATATATCTATTTTTTTGCCAAGGCAAATGATCGCAGAACTCGATATCCATTTCTCTTTGAACATGTATGATAGTCTGTCCTGTACCATGGTTGAACGGAGATAAGTTTTCAGTCGCCGTAATGCACTAAATGACCGTTCAGTAGTTGAACTAGTTGAACAGGCATTGTAACTAGGATTGAGAAGATTGCAGATATTGAAGGATATACATGTAGTTCCTTATTAGTCACTGCTAGAGACGACATCAGAGATTTCTTGTAAGTACAAACATCGCCCGACACGATAATCCGTAAAGACTAATTAAAAGACTATCCGTTAATTTCAGAATTATTTTTATTTATGTGACAAATATGTGCAAGCAAATGATTTTTGCGTAAAGGCAGCTACGCG
The DNA here is from genome assembly GCA_017311375.1 of Mytilus coruscus. Taxonomy (NCBI): domain Eukaryota; kingdom Metazoa; phylum Mollusca; class Bivalvia; order Mytilida; family Mytilidae; genus Mytilus; species Mytilus coruscus. Next base: position 78,426 of record JAASAO010000191.1, read on the forward strand.
CCTGGGAGTGAAAATAAATAATCTGACCGCATCAAATTTGCGAACCCCCAATTCCTTCCTTAAACATGGTTGTTACCGTTCCATATTAATTACTTATGCATTATTACCTGTAATACACTGGGAAGCTTCATTATACACTCATTATACATTCGTCTTCACTGCTACAAATCATTGATTTGTCTCTATTGCAGGTAGGTTGGCCGGAATTAAGATTTCGGACAACTCATCTATTGTAATTGTTTCACGTATATCTAAACTTTGTTGTGTGAGCAAAGTGACTGACACTATTTTTGTTGCAAATAATTGCCTAACAACGTTTATTTCTCCGTTAGAAATTGCTAACTTCCATGCCTCTCTCATATATAGTATTCATACATATTATACAAATTCATTTAACTAATATTCTGAAATCTGTATACCCTAGATGATGCTACTTAATTTTGTGCTATGTCTATGACTGTTTATAACCATGATCTATCGTAATCTTTTGTGAGATTAGATTGATTAATTTATAAGTAAAACAATGCCGTACTTTGATTAATACCGGGTCATGGTCGATTACTCGTATAACGTATACCGTATATAACAGTTATACGAGTTATCGAACTTTACCCGTTATTGATGAATGTATACCGCATATTGCTTATGACTCATAAATAGGATTTTTTTATCTTTTTTATTTTCTGTAAAAAACTTGCTTTCTTTATTCCAGTGCAAAAACATTGTTTTTTTTTTATATTTTTCATATGAATTTAAGGTACGGCATGCCGTACCAACGACAATTATTGGTACGGCGGCTGCCGTACCTGCCGTACCGGCCGCTACACCCTGGTTGACACCTTTGAAAACTTGCAATGCTGGATCGTTAACGTGTTTCCAAAGCTAATTAGCTGACAAAAGGTGCATGTAACATTTGTTGACGGGAAAAGTTACATGCACTTTTCCATTTTCAAACGTATTTTATTTACAGCAATAATCGGATTATGTACAAAATGGGGTTTTAATCGATAGACCAACCATTTTGCAGATGATTTTCAACTATTACAGTAGAACAATTCTTCAGGCATATTCTAAATATGACTTGGGGTTTTGCCACTGCAGAAATGTCACAATTTTGGCTACAGTTTTCCACTTGGGGCACATAACAAGTGCTGATTTCTTATTGATTTTTTGCATGTGGCAATAAAGATTAACCCACTTTGATATTTAAACAATGTTTATTCTCCATATTTGCATGATTTCTTTATTTTTTGTTGGATAAACACTGTCATGACTATTGACCCTAAAATTTCATTAGCAAACTTGCCCATATATTATATAGACACATGTGTATTATTAAAGACTTTATGTTGTCCTCTAGATGTCTTAATTATTTGTGTCATTGGGTTGCTGTCTCACTGACATATTGTATAGACACCTGTCTATTGTTGAAGAGTATATGTTGCCCTCTAGATGTCTTAATTATTTGTGTCATCAGGTTGCTGTCTCATTGACATATTGTATAATCACCTGTCTATTGTTGAAGACTATATGTTGCCCTCTAGATATAATTATTATTTGTGTCACTGGGTTGCTGTCTCACTGACATATTGTATAGACACCTGTCTATTGTTAAAGGTTATATGTTGTCCTCTAGATATCTTAATTATTTGTGTTATTGGGTTGCTGTCTCACTGACATATTGTATAGACACCTGTCTATTGTTAAAGACTATATGTTTTCCTCTAGATGTCTTAATTATTTGTGTCATTGGGTTGCTGTCTCATTGACATATTGTATAGACACCTGTCTATTGTTGAAGACTTTATGTTGCCCGCTGGATGTCTTAATTATTTGTGTCATTGGGTTGCTGTCTCACTAACATATTGTATAGACACCTGTTTATTGTTGAAGACTATATGTTGCCCTCTAGATATCTTAATTACTTGTGTCATTGGGTTGCTGTCTCACTGACATATTGTATAGACACCTGTCTATTATTGAATACTATATGTTGCCCTCTAGATGTTTTAATTATTTGTGTCAGTGGGGTTGCTGACTCATTGACGTATTGTTTACACACCTGTCTATTATTGAATACTATATGTTGCCCTCTAGATGTCTTAATTATTTGTGTCAGTGGGGCTGCTGACTCATTGACAAATACCCGCATCTCCTTTTATTCATCAAAGATACTTAGTCAATGAAATCATCATATAAGTCGTAAAATATTGAGTTAATTTATCTGTTATCATGGTTATCATGACTTTTTATTTGTATACAGAAAGCATGGATGTGTCCTAACCCAAACTTAAAGAGCCAAATGTGTAGTTTGTCCAATCAGTATACAAGAGAGACAACATAGAGGGTCTCTGTTGGGAATGACAGAATCAGGTGAAGATGTGGTTCAGGTAGTAGATGCCGAGGCAGACACCTAGACAGTTCTCAGTTGAGAATGACAGAGTCTCGTAAAGATGTGATCCAGCCATTAGATGCCGAGGCAGACACCGTAGACAGTACTCAGTTGAGAATGACAGAGTCTCATAGTGATGTGGTCCAGTCAGCAGATGCCGAGGCAGACACTGTAGACAGTACTCAGTTGAGAATGACAGAGTCTCATAATGATGTGGTTCAGGCAGTAGATGAAGCAGACACCGTAGACAATTCTCAGTTGAGAATGACAGAGTCTCGTAAAGATGTGGTCCAGGCAGTAGATGAGGCATACACCGTAGACAGTTCTCAGTTGAGAATTACAGAGTCTCGTAAAGATGTGATCCAGTCAATAGATGAGGCAGACACCGTAGACAGTTCTCAGTTGAGAATGACAGAGTCTCGTAAAGATGTGATTCAGTCAGTAGATGAGGCAGACACTGTAGACAGTTCTCAGTTGAGAATGACAGAGTCTCGTAAAGATGTGGTCCAGGCAGTAGATGAGGCAGACACCGTAGACAGTTAGATGAGTTAGAAAAGGATCCATCTCAAAATAGTCCGACAGATTTACAGTCAATATCTAGTTCTGAGACAGGTATTTATTTATGTTATTCTTTCTTTACGAATACAAAGAGATTAGTTCAAAGTCAAATTTTTAAAGTAAGTCTTTATTCCTTATAAATATTTCTAACATCACGGTACCCAAATTGCACTGAGTACCCAAATTGCACCTATATATATTTAGCAAAAATAGCAGCGGAAATTTTACAAGTTTTCCTAGAGACTAAACAATTTGTATTTTTATGATTTGATAATATGCACGTCTTTCAACATACACGTAGGTAAATATGTTTAGATATGTACAAAATGTTCACAGTATATATAGATGAAGTCATGTTTTAAAATTAGCAAATACAATATGTTACAACCATTCATTTCTTAAAAATGAAGAGTAAGCATGGACTAATGTCAAATTGTTCTAAATATTTGAAGAAATAAAACAAAAGATCTAGCTGTTATTCAACTTTAAGGATGTGAATTTAAGCATGGGTGCAATTTAGGTATTCCTCATTGCAGAATCATGGATAGTTTGGAGGTCAATTCAGACCAACTTTTCTATAATTCAATATGGATTCAAAATTATATTGTGAAACCATATAGTGAATAATGATACATCTACAAAATAAACGCATATAAAACATTAGCAAAATGAAAGACAGGAATACAAAATTTACAATAGCACAATAACCTGCGCAATGACGGGAAGTATAAGTACAAAGCCACGTCATATGTATCAAAGAAACACAAAAGGGCATATAGACAAAGCACGTTAGCAAAAATGAGAGACAAGAATACAAAATCATCATAAAACAATAACTCAGTGACGGGAGGTATAAGTACAGAGCCACCTCATATGTTTAAAAGAAACACAAATAGGCATATAGACAAAGCACATTAGCAAAATGAAAGACAAGAATACAAATTCCTCAACAACCAAACAACATGTCTGCCACAGAAAGATAAAAACATCAGGATAGAAAAATATCTTGAAAATTATAATAGACTTGATAGAAAGAGAATAAAATTACTCAAAACGTCAAGATCATCTTTGCAGCATTTTCAATCAGAGTTATTGCTCTTCAATGACCACTTTTATCATTTTATGCCCCTGCCGAAGCAGAGGGGCATTAAGTTTACCCTTGTCCGTCTGTACGTCTGTACATCCGTCTGTACATCTGCACGTCCCAAAGTTGGTTTCCATTCTCTAACTTTAGTTTGCCTCAGTCAAATGTTATGAAACTTATACTCGATCCATGCTTATTACCTCAAAACACAGATCAAGTACAAATTTGTGTAGCGTCACTTTTACTGTTCTTCAGTTATAACTTTATATGATATGCAATTCATGCAAGCAGGGCATCATCAGTGTCCCATGGACACTTTACCCATTTATTTTAATTTGCGATCAAAACTATAATAGAGACATTTTGCACATCAAAATGATCTGTAAACTAAGATCTACAAATAAGTCAACATTGCTGTAAATGTGAGTTACTGCCTTTGAACGACTCTTTCTGAGTTTCCAGACAGAGCGAGACCCTCATGGGTAGCCAAGGTCGCTAAAACCCTAGTTTAGTACTTTCTCAGTTTCCCGTTGAACCTATAATCATTTGATAACATGGATAATAGAGAAAACTATGAACAGTAAAAATGATCAGCAAAATAAGATCTACTATTTCAACAAGTCACCATTTCTGAATTATCCAATTTGACCAAAATTGTCTTTGTCCTTAAACATGTTAAATGAATTATCCCAAAATGTCAAATTATACCATTTTGCAATGTTGAATATCATCATGAAATCTAAGTAGAAAGTGAGAAACTTTAAATGGCAGAAATTAGTAACTTAGTGGATATAAACGGTATTTTCTCTCAATGTTTGAAGGCGGTATGGTTGCCTATAAATGCTTCATGTGAACTTTGTGGATAGTTGTATCATTGGCAATCATACCACATACCTTATTTTTATATATAGAAATCAACTCCTTATACATGCTATAGGTGTTAATATTGGTTAATGTACTAAAACTACAATGTTTGCATATTTGTGGATACTATTACAGCAAAACTTATCATCAATGTAAGATCTAAAAATAATTAAATATGACTGAAATCTTCAGTCAAATTTTACAGGAGTTATATCCTTGAATGATGAAAGTCAAGGAAAGCGAGACATAGGGATTGCTTTTGGGCAACGGCGTCAATAATTGTTAAGTTTTCTGCTTCAGTTAGTTTGATGGGAACTACTTGTGATGGATCATTGATATTTTGTATGAAGATTAGTACATTACTACATGTATCAGTACTTATCCCCGGCTTAGTATATTTCTGGGATTTTGATTGGATAACGCACGTCGTTACGAAACCCATAGCCCTGGGTGTTGCTAACCCATATACCCAGATGTTGTTATCCATTAACCTGGGGACGTCACTCACGTTTTCCTTATTTCCATGGTTGTTCCTTGTGAAATATAGAATTCTGTAGATTATCCATGATGTCTGTAATCAAACATGTTAAATATTTAATCCACTAACGATTTTATCTTATTATGTCGATCATTTGCACACATTTTAGTAAATGCACCACATTGTCAATGAATGGGACTACTGACCTAGCTATGCAAATGACCCACGTTGACGTCACACCGTCTATGATGTAACTCTCACAACATTGAGCGCCAAATTCGACCCCATTCCAGTTTCTCTGTCTCCGGATTAAAACGTTTTATATTTGACTACCTGTAGGGTTCTACCAAAGGTAGTACTCTACACCCTGTAAAAATATGTCAAATTCCCAAATTTACATACTAGTAACAGATTTTTAGAAAATGAAAAACTTTGCTTTCACGTTACACCTTGTGGTCAAATTTCTCTAAAATCGCCAGATTTGGACTAAGACCAGGATACATTCGTTATCTATGTTCATATCCGTAGATATGGATATTTAACACCCTTCAGTACCCTGTACACTTCGGCTTCGCCTCAGGGTGTACTTGGATACTCAGGGTGTTAAAATATCCATATCTACAGATATGAACGTAGATAACATATAATATCAGTTTGACAACAATTTTGAGGCCCTGCCCCTAGGACATGGTCCAGTGACTTTGAATTTTTTTTTTTTTATTCAGCACCTGTATTGCACACGCTGTTAACAATTACTCCATTGACACAGCTATCTCAGTGAAGGTCCCTGTTTCATTAGTACCAGAAGTTCAGGATTCTTCAGGTAGATAAACTGCATATTGTAAGTCGTTTACAAAAATATTAATATAACATCAATAGATAAATAATGCTATTATATTATAATAAAGTATTTATATCATCTGGCGTTATTAGCAGAATTTCATAGTTCATCCGAGATTGGGATGGTTTATAACCTATTATACCAGTTTCTATGTGTTTCCGGATAATGATAAGTTTTCTGCTTATTACATGTATTATTTTATTGCAGAATTTGAAGGAAGAAGTACACATATCCAGTCGATTGAAGCTCAATCGTAAGTTGTTTTATTAGTTCCCTACAGACGAAGTCGAAGGGGACTTTAGGTTTGCACTCTGTCTGTCCGTCTGTCTGTCTGTCTGTCTGTCCATCCGTCAGTCCGGCAAATCAGTTTTCCACACTTTTTTCTTCGTGCTTACAGATATTGATTTGATATTTGGTGTATTGTTTTATCATGACAAGTTACAGATTGAGTTCGAATTTTGTTCCGGTCTGATGGTTTTGTGCAAAGTTATGGTCCTTGGACTTAGAAAATTCACTCAAAGAAAATTCACTCAAATAATCAGTTTTCCTCACTTTTGTCGTCATGCTTGAAGATATTGAATGGATAATTAGTATGTAGTTTTATCTTGACCAGTAACAGTTCAAGTTCGAATTTTGTTCCGGTCTGATGATATTGTGCAGAGTTATGGTCCTTCGACTTAGAAAATTCACTGAAATAATCAGTTTTCCACACTTTTTCGTCATGATTGAAGATATTGACTTGATATTTTATACCAGTGATTAAATATGTTGGTTAAAACTGAACAATTAACATGATTAATGTAGTAAAACCTTATGTAGTGACAGATCACAAAGTTTTGTTTTCTACATCATTAAATGTACCGTAGAATATATTCTACGACAAGTATGATCAACCCGTTTACATCAGTATTCTACTGAGAAGAAGAAGTGAAGTACACATTTTAGAATTATTCTAAAAGTTAAAGACAGTTTCTAAGTTCTCAAAACACCACATAATTTGAAACAATCGAAAACAAATCAATCTACAGTCTAAATTTATATCATTTATATTGGGAATTTCTCAGAATTATTTTATTACACATCAACAAGTTTCTCAGCATACCTCCTCCTTTACATAACAAGTTACTACAGATATTCTATATTTACAGAATACTAACAGAGGAAGACAACTGATTACAAGCAGCCTTTAATATCCTCTATACTGTACCCAGGGCTATTGAAGACTTCATTGACAGATATTACAAAGGTGGTCTTCTTCAGTCTATCCGGGATCATAAAGATAAACTGAAGGCCACACTCAGTTCAGAGGAATGGGAATTACTCAGTCAATTAATAGGTACAGTATTTATGACTGATCTAACACAGACACATTCTAAAATGATGAATTGTCATATAGTGCAGAAAAAACAAGAATAGGGAAAAATAATTTATTGACAGATCGTCCGTCCGTCCGTTAGTTCGTTTGTCCGTCTGTCCCGCTTCAGGTTAAAATTTTGGTTAAAGTTTTTGGTTAGGTAGTTTTAGGCAGTTAAGCTGCCTTATGCGACCACCCTAGATTTGTGTTCTTCCCACTGACTGGTGTAAACAGTGCTATTGTTATTATCTAGCTGGCTAATATGTTATAATAACTAATTGGGCACTTTTTCCATACTTTCAATTCTGGAATACAAAAATATGACCAGAAAAACCTTAAATGATCGTCGAACTACCCAAAATTTTTGAAGTTGCACATAGGAAGTAGTGCTCAATATATAGAAATCCATACGTAGTTTATCATCCCATGTACTTTTGGCTATGATGTCAAAGAACAATTGTATGAAATATTTCATCGCCGAAAATCTCTAATAACAAGTCGTTTACATTTCCCAAATGGCCAAAGGTGCAGGAATATTGTTCATGTACACAAAATCTCCATGATAGAGGAAATAAAGTTATATAGTCTAAGTTGGCAGTAATTTTAACTTACACAAAACGTAAGGTAAGTATTCTGATGTTTTAAAGTAAGTTTTGTTAATAATGATGTTCTTTTCGTTTAAGAAGATTGTGATTCAACTTGGACCGCTTGTCAGATTTACTTAGGGTTTCATAAAATGTTAGACTAACATGTCTAGCGGAGTAATCAATCTTTCGTTTGTGCATTGGGGTCTATTTAGGGTATTTTGAGGGCCTAAATAAGGAGGGTTTACTATAGAACCCTATGGGATTTTATTTTTCAATTTTCAAATGACTATAACTTGAAAACAATAAGTGATAGACACACGTGATCTTCAGTAATGATAACAGGACAAAAAAACAAATCAAATGAAATATAGGGTGAGTCCCTGGGGTCATCCCAACCCTTCAATTTGAAAATTTGTTTTATCTTGTAAACGGTCGCAATCCCACCCTAAACCATATATATACTTGTATGGGACAATAAAACAAATCGATTGAAAATAATTTGGGGAGTCCCAGGTGTCACCCCACCCTTCTGTTTGAGAACTTGTAAATGGTTGAGATCCACACCCATAAACCATATACATTCATGTATGGGACAATATAACAAATCAAATGAAATATAGGGGAGTCCCTGGGGGTCAACCCCACCCCCTTCTGTTTGAGAACTTGTTAACGGTTGAGATCCCACCCTAAACCATACATAGTCTTGTATGGTACAATAAAACAAATAAAATGAAATATAGGGTGTCCACAGGGGTCAACCCCGCCCCTCCTGTTTGAGAACTTGTTAATGGTCGAGATCCCCACCCCTAGTCATACATATTCTTGTATGGTACAATAAAACAAATAAAATGAAATATAGGGAGTCCACGGGGTCAACCCCACCCTCCTGTTTGTGAACTTATTAACGGTCGAGATCCCACCTAAACCATGCATATTCTTGTATGGAACAATAAAACAAATCAAATTAAATATAGGGGAGTCCCTGGGGTCACCCCATCCCTCCTGTTTGAGAACTTGTAAACAGTTGAGATCCCCACCCTACACCATATATGTTCTTGTATGGGACAATAAACAAATAAAATAAAATATAGGGAAGTCCATGGGGTCACCCCACCCCTCTTCTTTTGAAAATTTGCAAACGGTCGAGATCCCGTCCCCGAATCCATATATATTCTTGTATGGGACATTAAAACAAATCAAATTAAATAAAGGGAGAGTCCCCTGGGGATCAACCCCCACCTTTTGAGAACTTGAAAACGGTCGAGATCCCCACCCCTAAACCATAAATATTCAATCTCCTAGGCGTCACATATGCATATCACTTTACTTGACCAAACCAATTTGTATTGGACTCGGCCCAATGTCAGGGACCATGGGAATGACGAATTATAGAAGCTTTGTTTGGGAGACTTCGTAATAGTATCCTGTTACAATTATTTCTTGTTAATTATAGAATTTAATTGATGCAAGATATAAGTCTAGGTTGAATTTACTTTAATTATTTTTGAGTTATTTCTGAGCCTATAAGAATTTTAATTTAAGGCTCATTTTAAAGGAAACATATTAAAATAAATTAGAAATAACTTTTGAAAATGGTAGGATTCATTTTGGATAGCGGAAACATTAAGTTACAAACATTTTTTAACTTGAAATAGATGAGATAAATAATTAAACTAATTCTTCCACAATATTCATCTTAACTGAAGCTTCTGCCACGTTTGCCTTGGTTTTTTTAATTAACTGCCTATAGCGCCCTTGGTGCTTTGATTGATGAAGTTGAAGTCCAGTCAACTTGAACCGTAGTTCACATGTTCCCTATGATATGATCTTTCTAATTTTAATGCCAAATTAGAGTTTTGACCTCGATGTCATGGTCCACTGAACATAGAAAATGAAAGTGATCTGTGTACTATGGACACATTCGTGTTGCCTATTATCATGAAAACTATAATAGATAGAAACTTTAAATTGCAAAATGATCAGAAGGACAAGTCCTACAAATAAGTCTTTTTTTATGGTTGAAATCGTCAGTTGACTCGTTATTAGAGTTATTGCCCTTAGATGACGATTTGTACAATTTTTTTGTGTTTTTGTCTTATATCGCAAAACTTATAAAAGATAGAAAGAAACTTTAATAAACAAAATGATCAGCAAGACAAGATCTACAATTAAGACAAATGAGGGAAATTGTCCGACGACTCCTAATTGGAGTTATTGCCATTTATAGTTGGTTCTTACCATTTTTTTGCGTTTTCCTTATATGATAAAAATTATAATAGATAAATTAAAGAAATTTTTCCAGATCAGTGGAAGCGAGCAAATGTTACTCTTGTTTTCAAAAGTAATGCATGGAACGATGTGTATATAAACATTTATACAACCATTTACAAAACAATAACATTCTAACTAAAAATCAGTCTGGGTTAACATGGGGACTCTGCCATGTGTGGTGTCAACTAATTGATAAATATCTCAAATGAGTTTGGGAAAGCTTTAGACAGTGGCAAGGAGATAAGATTGGTATTTTGTGATATTAGTAAAGCCTTTGACCGTGTTTGGCACAAATGTGTAATATTCAAACTTAGAGAAGCAGGTGTTTCGGGTTCCTTATTAAAATGGTTTGAAAATTATCTCACTGGAAGAGTCCAAAGAGTGCTAATAAACAGTTCAAACTCTGAATGGTTACCAGTAAATGCAGTTCTTCAAGGGTCCATCTTGGGCTGTCTCCTTTTTTAATATTTATTAACGACATAGTAGAAGATATTAAAGCTCAAATTAAACTCTTTACAGATGACACTTCTTTATATATTATTGTTTACAATCTATCAGAATCAGCTTCTACTTTGAATATTGACTTAGACAAAATTCACAAATGGTCCAAGAAATGGCTTGTGAATTTCAATGCCCAAAAGACAAAAAGTATGATTACATGTATTTCTAAAAACTTAATAACCTCGTTCCCCACTAAAAATAAATTGTCAAGAGTTAAAAATAGTGAAAAGCATAAACATTTTGGTGTCTTTTTTCAAATAATGGAAGCTGAAATAACCATATTGAATATTTTACTAAAAATCATTCAAAAAATAAACATTGTATATTGAAACTAAATGGGAAAAATTGTCCAAAAGAAGATGCAATCATAGATTAGTCCTTTTCATAAAATTTTGAATAAAAAAACACCAGATTATCTTATAGACGCTTATAATGCCCGATTCAGTGGGAAGTAGACATGACCATTATAGAAACAACGTAACAATGTTATCAAATATAATACACAGGTATTTTTCCCAGTGACAATTAACCAAGTTATGGAATACACTACATTTAAACGTTAAAAAATGTGAATCTTTTTAATTTATGAGATACAAATTTGTACTCAAAATATCCTTATTATCATGTAGGAAATCGATTTGGACAAATTCTTCAAGCTCGCTTAAGGATGAACTCGAGTTCATTAAATTCTCTTCTATTTCTACGGAATTTAGTAGACTCTCCAAACTGTCGTTGTGGTGACTTTGAAACAAATTAACATTTCCTGTTATCCTGTCCACTATATATACCAATTTAAGGCATGAACTTCTGGCTTCAATTTCAAATTTTCTAGTTCAATTTGACATTAATACCTTGCTATTTGGTTCAACCGTACTCTGGGTCGAGCAAAATAGCCTTTTATATATTCTAGTTCAGAAATATATAATAAAACCAAACGATTCAATCCTTGATGCAAATGCTCGATCATTTATAAAACCTAGTAAGCATTTCATTCTGCACACAACAATCTATACTATTTACCACGTTTATTCAGTATTTTTTTTTTGATGAAACTTGAATATCTTACAAACTGGCTATTTCAGAACGTGCCATACTAACATTATTATGACCATATAAGAAATTTATTTGCATACTAGGATACAGATTAATAAAAGCAATTTCTCTAATTTTGTGCTATTTTCATATTTCTTGAGCGGTGTGAGAAAAGTATTTTATACGACCGCAAAATTAAAAATTTTTGGTCGTAGATTGGTATCACGTCGTCGTCGTCGTCGTCAGCATCGTCCGAAAACAGATGATTTCCGGATAACTTTAGTATAAGTATATAGAAATCAATAAAATTTTAACACAAGGTTAATAACCTCTAAAGGAAGGTTGGGATTGATTTTGGGGTTATGGTCCCAACTGTGTAGGAATTAGGGGCCAAAAGGGCCCAAAAAGCATTTTGTAGTTTCAGACAATAACTTGTGTTAAAGTGTATGAATCTCTGAAATTTTACCACACGTTTCCATTCTACAAAGGGATTGACTTTGGGGGTTATTGCTCAAACCATTTCGGAATTAGGGGCAAAAAGGGGAAAAACAAGGGTTTTCTGGTTAAATGACAATTGAGACAATTTAAAAGTAGTGTAAGGGAGGTAGTCCAAATATAATATGTTTGATTACCTTCTACATTGCTTTTAAATTATATATAAAGAAATTTTGTAATTTTGAAGTTAAGAAGTTACTACTAAATTTATGATGATTAAGGAATATTGATTTTAGCCATGGTTTTGTATGTCATTTTCTATTTTTAGACTTATTTAAATGGGTAATTATGGTTGCAAATTCCAATGGAAATTTGAATTGAGATTATGACCAAACTTGAGGGAAAGAATTTTTTGTTTGGAAAAAGGGTGGGGGAGGTAAAAAAGGGGGTAAAGATTAATTGTGGGAGGGGATAAAAATATTGTGTAAAAAAGGGGTAAAAAATTTTTAAATTTTTGGTTGGGGTTGTTTGGAAAAAGGTGAGGATAAAATATTTTGTAAAAAAAGGGGAGGTAATTTTTTTTGGGGGTGGGGTTGTTTGGAAAAAGGGGGTAGATTTTTTTTTGAGGAGTTGGGGGTCTGTCAATTCCCAACAGTAAAGTGAATTGCACAAAAGCAAAACATTGAGCATAAATTCAAATCCTATAACCAATTCTAAGTTCTCAATGGTTTGTTCTGGGACTATTATACTAACTATCGGGACAATGAAATCTCAACAGATCGATCAGTTTCCAGTCCCGTTAGTATAATAGTCCCAGGTTTTGTTATAAAGAAATGTTGTATTCTTTTGAGGTGATTAGCTGTTAATTCATTTTAGAACTTGTGTTAAATGCTGATAAAGGAATTTATTTTAGATATTACTATTAAATTTTGCTAATCAAGGTTTTCTATTTTAGCCATGACTATGATGTCATTTTCTATTTAATACTTTTATGATGTCCTTAAATGGGTTTGGTTTGATGAGGAATTTATTTTTAGATATTATTATTAAATTTTGCTGAACAAGGTTTTCTAATTTTAGCCATGACTATGATGTCATTTTCCATTTAATACTTTTATGATGAATCAAATGGGTTTGTTTTTGTTTTTTTTTGCATTAGAGTTACCTCCTTACAATGGTTTTGTTATAATTTTCTAACATACAGGAATTAAGTGCAAAAGAGTCAAAACAAGCATTTTTAAAGTTTCAGACAATAACTTATGTTAAAGTGTATGGAACTCAATAAAATTTTACTACAAGGTTTCATACTACAAAAGAAAGACTGGGATTGAGTTTGATGGTTAATACTCCAAGGGGATTTAAAAAGTTTGAAAGGGGATTCAATATTTTTAAACAGTTCATATTTTTTTCAACATTTTCAAATTTCAAATTTTGAAAAGTTTCAAGAAGAAATCTTCAATTGCACAGTATTGCCCATTAAATTTGTAAAATCTTTGACCACATTTATTTTGTGTCAGAAACCTATATTATGGCAAAAATTTGATCACAATCCAAATTCAGATAGTATCAAGCTTGAAGAGGGTGGTAAAGGGGGTGCTTGCACGGAAAAACGTGAAATAAGACATAACTTCACGCTGAATGTGAAATAATTTTTGTCATGAACGATGCACGCAAAATAAAGACTTTGATTGAACCTTCACTGTCTTCCTGTATATACTAACTCTCTGTTTTACTTGTTATTCCCGATTTAGTATACATTTATGATATAATTAAATGGTTTACGGCTTTTAAAAAGTATTTCTTGACGATCCCTGCCAAGTGTTTGAATTTTATTTGAAAAATACCGAGCATGCAAATTAAGCATTTGAAAATCACGATGCACGTAAAATCAAATAAGAAGAACACGTTGAACGAGGCACCTGTCTTGCACGACTGAACGTCAAATAAAAAGTAAAACACGTTGAACGTGAAATAAAAACGGCAATCACGTTGCACGAAAATAACCCTTATCCACCCTCCTTGAATATTGTGTCCAAATTTGCCCCAACTGTTCAGGGTTCGACCACTGCGGTCGTATCAGGCTGCGCTCAGCGAAGCATTTTATTCCTCAATAGTGAAATATCTGTTCTCAGCAAATGATTGGTCGAAATTTAATTATGACGTTAAATTTTCTTGATTTCTTCTGAATTTCCTATTGTGACGTCCTGAAAAAGGCGACCATGTCTGATGACGTCACATATAAAGAACACAACTTTCTGCAAATCTTTGAAAAGGAAGGATAAAATCATTAGAGAAACAGATTCCACCACTATAATCGTATATTACGATATTTCTTCAATCTCAACAGTTAGATTTTGATTATTTAAAAGCTTGGCAAGCCTCGCGCTTAATTAAATATTAAAATTTAACTGTCTCGAGTGGAGAAATATCGTAACACACTGTTGCAGTGATGGAATCTATATTTTTCATGTATCAGAATTGTATATTATGTATTGATTTATCTGGATAAAATATTGTTTAAACTAAATGTTCCAGGGATAGAAATTAAAATTTTAAGTGATTGCCCTGCCAATATTTTTGGTTGTTGTCAGTGTTAAATGTTCAATAAAAATATTGAAAAAATTAAGTAGGCCAGCTCAATTTTTAGGGGATAATGGGCCCTTGATAAACTCCATCCCTGTACTCCAATAACAAGATGCATGTATTTTGACTGGTCCTGTCATTGAGTGCTTTCTTTTGTTTGTTATATAATCATGTTATAAAAATTCATTCATTATCTTTTGGTGTATTTTGAAAAAAGAAATAGAAATGAAAAAGTAAGGCAAATTTGTTCAAACTAGTTAATGTACTGAGCTCTCAAACTTGTTCTATACATGTTTAAAAACCTGGTTAGAAATAATGAGATGACATGCATCTACCGTATATGTATATTATTTCACTGATCTTCAAAACCAAACAAACATTCTTTAATGTTGAGTCACACATTTTTTTAAAGAAAGCAATTTGTTTATTTTGTAGTTGTTCACAGATTGTTTATATATGAGCTGAGTCAGATAGAAATCGACATTATGCAAAAACATATTAATACATCTGTTAAACTATTTAGGTTTGAAAAATCTTTTAGGAAAGTCTGTAACTGTTTGGAAATTGAATTGTCATTAAAACCCTACAAAACAGACCAAAATGCATCTTTTATTTTGTATTTGAATATTTTGAAATCAATCAAAGTCTTATACATGTACATGTATACGTGCACTTGCATAAGGTCGATTTCTAGGCTCATATGATGATATAAAACAGGACACCATAGTGGACAAAACTATCATAAATATCTACATAGATTGCCATGGTAACAACATGTTTTTTTTTTCTTTTCCAGTTCACCACAGATTGTACCATTTCTATGATTCGATAATACAAGAGACCATTCTGGATAATGAGGTCCTTGATCTACTGATTTCTAGATGTATCCTAAGGAAAGAAGACAGAGCAGAAATAGAACACCATCCCAGACAATCTGACCGCAACAAATGTATTTTAGACCTTCTAATTCAAAGACCACAAGATTCCTACAGTGTTTTATTAGAAGTTCTTAAGGAGTCTCCTACTTGTTCTAAAGACCTGATAGAATGTATGGAAGGTCAACAACTCTCCCATCATGAAGCTGTTTCACAGTCCAAAGTTAAATCATGTAGTGAGTATTTAGTTTACATGTTGATTATTTGTATGAACACAGGGTGTCTGGTAAATAAATGCCAATGTCACAAAATTAGTTTTATTGGAAATTAAACCTTTCCTTTTTTTCAACAAGCAAATATACTTTGTAAGAAATTTCAGATCTGCCAGGTAGTTATTTCTTGTTCAATGATACTTTGATTTTTATACGACCATATAATGTTATCACGTTCTCGGTCTTCATCATTGTCCAAAGACATTTGGTTTCTGGACAGCAATTTGAGTATAAGTGTATGGATCTCATTAACATTGTACCATAAGGTTCCATATCACAAAAGAAAGGTTGGGACTGATTTTAGTGGTTATTGTCTTAACTGTTAAGGAATTAGGGGCCAAAAAAGGACAAAAAAAACAAGCATTTCTCTTGTTTCCAGACAATTATTTGAGAAAAAAAAGGTTGGGATGGATTTTGGGGGTTATGGCCCAAAAAGTTTAGAAATAAGGTGCCAAAATAAAAGGATTTTCTGGGCTTCCCAACAATAACATGAATATAAGAAATTAGGGGCTAAAAAGGGTCCAAAAAACAATACTTTTCTAATACTTTGTATAAATTGCTTATTTGTTGATCAGTGTCAAATGATTGAATTTTGTATTCTTTGATATGCTAATTCTAACCATGTAATTAGATTATGGATTTTGGACCTTGTTTTTCAATTGGTTGACATTGGTTCAAAGGTCCGAAAGGGTCCAAAATTAAACTTTGTTTGATTTTATCGAAAATTAAATTTTTGGCGTTCTGAGATACACATGAGATATGCCAAATCTAACCGTGTGTTTAGATTTTTAATTTTGGGCCCTGTTTTCAAATTGTTCCACATTAAGGTCCAAAGGCAATGAAAGGGTCCAAAATTAAACTTTGTCTGATTTCAATATAATTTGATGTGCCTTATCTAATTGTGTATTTAGATTTTTTTATTGTTGGCCCAGTTTTAAAATTGGTCCATAGGGTCTACAATTAAAGTCATATGAAACTTCAAATTAAAATAAAAGTTGAATATATATGTTTTATATACTTGAATGTTTTACTATAAAACAAGTGTTTGATACAATTGAGAATGGAAATGGGGAATGTATCAAAAAGACAACAACCCGACCAAAAAGCAGAAAAACAGCCCAAGGAATTCCGCAAAATTTTTCCGTATGCAGTGACCTTACCTACAAGACCACTCAATTGAACTTTCTTTAGAAAATGTTTCAAGCAAATTTCAAAGTTTTGGTTATTATTATGAAGACAATCATCTGATCATAGATTTATAGAGAAACATTCTAATGGTAAAAGAACACTTATTAATATCGTGTATATGAATCTATTTTCTGGATTTCCCTTCATCAGGGACACTCAAAACCCAACCACTTGAAAGTTGAAGATGTATCAGATCTCAACAAATTTAGCACGCTATACAATAAAAAGGGACCTAAAAAAGAGCCAACTTCATCTAAGGCCAAATTTGCATGAAGGAGATTGGAACTTAGTTTGTCAATAATTTCTTAATTTATCAATGAAGAATCTAAGAAAAGTTTGTTAAAAATCATAAGTCAACACTGATAGACTGACTACTTAGTTAAATGACCAGAATGATAAGATCTATAAATAAGTCAACATGGCTGAATTTGTTATAGATGTTGTACATTGTTATATATGTTTATACATTGTTATAGATGTTGTTTCCCTGAATGATTATTTACTGTAAATTCAGAAATTATTGCGTGCATTTATTATTGCGATTTTGTCATTTTAAACTAAAAATTAATGCGATTTTAATTTTGCGATATTCAGAAAAATCCTGTTTAATTCATATAAAAATTCAAAATGCGAGTTTAAATTATTGCGATTATAACCCTGTCGCATTTTTCGCAATAATAAAAACATCGCAATAATTTCTGAATTTACAGTAACCCTTTTGCATGTTTTGCAGATACTATAGTAAAAATAGAGTAAAAATGTGATAATATGGACAAAATTGTCAATTGACCCCTTATCATGCATATAGGAGTTAATGCCATTGCAAGACAATTCTTACCCATTCTTTTGGCATAATTTATGATCGAGGGAGAGAAATTGCAAAATAAGATCTACTTAAAAGTCAGCATGGTTAAAATTGTCAGTTAAACCTTATAGGAATTATTGCCCTTGAAAGATGATTTTTTTTCCATTTTTGCAGAGACCGTAATACATGTAGATAGAAAGAAACTGTCAATAGCAAAAATGTTCAGCAAAATACAATCTACAAACCAAACAAATAAGTCAACATGCCGAAATGGTCAATTGAACCCTTGAAGGAGTTCTTGACCTGGAAAGGATCTTAAAGTTTAAATTTTGTTTTCAAAAATAGATAGAGAAACAGTTAACAGCAGAAATGTTCATCACAATATGATCTACTACTGAGTCAACATGGCTGATATTTGAACAGACTAATAAAGCAGATTTTCCCCCTGAATGATGATTTTTACTCATTTTTTGCATTTTAGTCAAAACTGAAATAACTATATATAGTAGACAGAGAAACTTTAAAAACCAAAAGGATAAGCTCAATATGATCTACAAGTAAGTCAATATGGCCAAATTGATTCTTTATACATGTATAGGACTTATTGCCCTTAAATGACAATTTTTAACAAATTTTTATAATTTTGCCAATTATCTTGAAAACTTTTGTAGATAGATACAAAATGTAAACAGTATAAACATGATCATCAATGCAAGATCTTTACCAAGGGAGCGATTCAAGCCTTTGGGAGCCTCTTGTACTATATCACTGTCTCAGAGCAAAGATCTAATAATACTAGTTGCACAACATTGTGTGCAACTTCTTGTAAGTGTCTTATAATCCATCCAAATTTAAAAGAAAATTATTCAAAGCTTTATTTGATATGACAGTAAATTGCTTCTCTTTGATTTAGTTACAGGGTCGCATTCAGCCAGGTTACAAAAGAACTACCACAACCTGACTCAAAATTTGTCTAATACAGAAAGTATCATTGATTCATTAATATCAGTGGGAGTTTTAGATCCTGACGATCGTGCAGATATAAATTCCAGTGGAGTACAAGCCAAAATAAACAGAAAACTATTAGATCGGATCAGAAGTAAACAAGATTATCAGTTTTTTGTGGAGGCACTCAAGGAGGACCCTATGAATGCGAAGCTGGTGTCTGACTTAGAATCAACTGAGGTTTCACAAGATGACTTAAAGTTATTTCAAACAGGTTAAGTAATTTTCTTACCTAATGCTGAATTGTAATTGATACAACATAAAAAAAAAATAAGCTACGGTTGCCAATGAGACAACTATCCCAACTGAGACCAAAGGTTGTATTGTAAGCAACTATATGGCTTTATGGCATCAAAAACAAAACTCATACTCTATAGTAAGCTGTAAAAGGCCCCCACATGACAAAATGTGAAAACATTCAAACGAGAAAACCTGACTTATGCTAAAACAATCAATGAAAATAAATATGACAGACATATAAAATTGAGAATGGAAATGGGAATGTGTCAAAGAGACAACAACCCGACCACAGAACAGACAACAACAGAAGGTCACCAATAGGTCTTCAATGCAGCGAGAAATTCCCGCACCTGAGGCGTCCTTCAGCTGGCCCCTAAACAAATATATATACTAGTTCAGTGATAATGGACGTCATACTAAACTCCAAATTATACACAAGAAACTAAAAGTAAAAATAATACAAGACTAACAAAGGCCAGAGGCTCCTGACTTGGGACAGGCGCAAAAATACGGCGGGTTAATACATGTACACAACAGATAGCATAATTTAGGTGAACTCGTATAACATTGAAAAGAATAATGGGCAATTCAGATGTAGTTAAACCAGTAGTCAACTGACTAAAATAGTAATGTCCATACTTCTCAAGATGGTTTGGGGCTATATGAGTGTCACCAATGAATTCTAGACAAAACAAATAAAACAGTTGACTGTAACCCTAATGCTTATTAAGACAGTGTGGGGCCTCAGAAAGGGTAAACTATTTCTGCTCCAATTGTTTTGTCGACGGTTGTAAAACCACTAGTTACAACAGTGTGAACATCCCACACATTTCAATATGGATAAACTGCAGCAACATCACATGTTTGAATTAACAGGATCTTAACCAAAAAAAAATTAAAAGACAATTTTATCTTACAGGAGCCACAGTACCACAGCTAACAAACAGACCAGGATTCCAGACACTGGTTACATTAGTGTCTATGGTTTATCTTACAGGAGCCACAGTACCACAGCTAACAAACAGACCAGGATTCCAGACACTGGTTACATTAGTGTCTATGGTTTATCTTACAGGAGCCACAGTACCATCACTAACAAACAGACCAGGATTCCAGACACTGGTTACAGTAGTGTCTATTGTTTATCTTACAGGAGCCACAGTACCACAGCTAACAAACAGACCAGGATTCCAGACACTGGTTACATTAGTGTCTATGGTTTATCTTACAGGAGCCACAGTACCACAGCTAACAAACAGACCAGGATTCCAGACACTGGTTACATTAGTTTCTATGGTTTATCTTACAGGAGCCACAGTACCACAGCTAACAAACAGACCAGGATTCCAGACACTGGTTACATTAGTGTCTATGGTTTATCTTACAGGAGCCACAGTACCACAGCTAACAAACCGACCAGGATTCCAGACACTGGTTACATTAGTTACTATGGTTTATCTTACAGGAGCCACAGTACCACAGCTAACAAACAGACCAGGATTCCAGACACTGGTTACATTAGTTTCTATGGTTTATCTTACAGGAGCCACAGTACCGCAGCTAACAAACCGACCAGGATTCCAGACACTGGTTACATTAGTTTCTATGGTTTATCTTACAGGAGCCATATTACCACAGCTAACAAACAGACCAGGATTCCAGACACTGGTTACATTAGTTTCTATGGTTTATCTTACAGGAGCCACAGTACCACAGCTAACAAACCGACCAGGATTCCAGACACTGGTTACATTAGTTTCTATGGTTTATCTTACAGGAGCCACAGTACCACAGCTAACAAACAGACCAGGATTCCAGATACTGGTTACATTAGTTTCTATGGTTAAAGATGTACAGATTCCAAATACAGAACCAGAGAGCCATGATACCAGATTAGCAGCAGACTTATATAGACTACAGTCTTGGTACAAAAGATCCTAAACATGACAACCATGGAATCACAGCAATATCAACAATTTGTTCAAACAGTAAAAGCAGTAAGTTCTTTTCTGAAGTTTACATAAATGTGAAGTTTGCCATCACTTTCCATAATATGTTAGCCTTTCACTCTGAAACTACAAGGCCAATTTTGAATCTGGTTTAGCTAAATATGTATTTAAGATTTTTTACGAAAATTTCTCATTTGTTCCATGTAAATCAGCTGTTATAGGCCAATATTGATTGTGCTAAATATAAAAAGAAGATGTGGTATGATTGCCAATGAGACAACTCTCCACAAGAGACCAAATGACACAGAAATTAACAGCTATAGGTCACCGTACGGCCTTCAACAATGAGCAAAGCCCATACCGCATAGTCAGCTATAAAAGGCCCTGAAATCACAAATGTAAAACAATTCAAACGAGAAAACTAACAGCCTAATTAATGTACAAAAAAATGAACGAAAAACAAATATGTAACACAGCAACAAACCACAACTAACCACTGAATTACAGGCTCCGGACTTGGGACAGGCACATACATACAGAATGTGGCGGGGTTAAACATGTTAGCGGGATCCCAACCCTCCCCTAACCTGGGACAGTGGTGTAACAGTACAACATAAGAACGAACTATAAAAATCAGTTGAAAAAGGCTTAATTCATCAGATGGATACAAATAGAAATACATATAACAAAAACATGTTGACTTCACCGGGTACTTGTACATCCCGACATCAAAAAGACACTAAGTACAGATCTGAGAGTACTCACAGATACTGACAGCTAGTTCTAAGCCAATAACAACTAATGTAAAAAATCATGCATACAAGACTAAATTATCAATCAGTACACATCCAACATCCAACGGATTTAGTGTAAAGACATCATAAACAGTCAGAGAAAAACATGACCTTGTTCATTTTCAATTTGAACACATACTGAAAATTAAGAATTATGCCCCTTCTTAACTTGGAAATTTGCAAAGCATGTGCTGGGGCTCTCAGGACATCAGACACATTACTCTTTTACTTTTGTTTGCCTCGTAAGAATTTAGGTTTCTAGATTAAGGGTGCCTATAAAGTGCGAAACGAAATAGAAACGAAACGAAACGAAAAGAAACGAAACGAAACGAAAAGAAACAAAACGAAAAGAAACGAAAAGAAACAAAACGAAACGAAATCAACATAAAACGAAACGAAACGAAATAGAAACCAACGAAAAGAAAAGAAACGAAACGAAATAGGAATAAAATTTAAATCAAATTGAATATTAAGCCGATTATATTTATAAATATTATTTATTGTCTAGTTTGATAGAATTTTTTTAAAATTGAGAGAAAAAACTGTGAAATTCAGCGTAATCGTTAACAAGCTGTGGTTTAGGAACGACTTAAACACAATATATAATATTTGATTATGAACTCTATATGTTATACTAGACGTGCTTTTCATCCATACTGCTCTCTTTAACATTAAAAATGTGTCTGGAGTTCGGAATATATATATATTTTATATATATCAAGAAATTGTCACGTGATCAACACCCTTCTGTGGGAATATGGAACTTCAAAGGAACTTCAAAGTGATTTGAAAAGCAAGGTCGTAAATCAAACTGGCATCGATCAGTTTTTTGATTGATTTATGTTTGAAGCAAAGAGGCTGGGTCTGAATTAGTATATTAAGTTTTGAAGTGCCGGTAACAATCAAAGTAAATCAGTATAATTTCAATCAACGAAGTATTTTTAAAATCAATAGCAAATAATTTCAAAAGATATAAAGACAATAAGGCACATACACTAGTGATACAATATTGTATATGTCTAAGTATTTTATGATCTTTTAAAGTTTTGTTTTAAATAGATAAAAAATTAATTAAAGTGATCCGTAATTTGATTTCGTTTTGTTTCTTTTCTTTTCGTTGATTCCTATTTCGTTTCGTTTCGTTTTATGTTGATTTCGTTTCGATTTGTTTCTTTTCGTTTCTTTTGTTTCGTTTCGTTTTGTTTCTTTTCGTTTCGTTTCGTTTCTTTTCGTTTCTATTTCGTTTTGCACTTTATAGGCACCCTCTAGATTAATATGACATTTTTGGGGAAAGACGGCTTCAGGCCGTCAATCCCTATGTGGTTGACCATACTGACATCCCTCACGTTATTCATTTTGTTTTATAGTGTGGAAAACACCCCAAAAATCTTACTGAGATTGATGAGAAGGAGACACACAAATGAATAGATTGACTTTAAACACTTTTAACACATTTCCTTCTGTTTCTCTTCAGCTCTCCTTAACACTATTTACGTTTCTTTTACAATCCGGAAAAATCAGAATGACGAGATATTCTAAATATATCCAACCTATATTATAGTGACGTCATTGTTGGAATGCCACACTACGTAGAAGCAGGGATATCCTTTACTGATTATTTAAATCATTCTCAGAGTTCGTGTACTAATTTAAAATTGGTATTTGTTCAATTTGAACATAATTATGATTCAAACATCAACATGCAATGCTTTAATTTGTAGGTCAACTTGTAAAAATTGAAAACAACACGTTTAATAATTTTATGCGTCCGAAGCGCTTTTCTGGATTTACCTTCATCAGGAACGCTCAAAGCCAAACATTTGAAATCCGAGGATGTATTAGTACCGAAACAGTTGAAGAGCTATATGACAAAAATACCTAAAACAAATAGCCAAATTCATCTAAGGTCAACTTTGCCTGAGGGAGTTGAAACCTTAGTTTCTTTATAATTTCAAAATTTATAAACGGACAATTTTAGAAAGGTTTGTTATAAATCATGTCAATACCGAAGTACTGACTACTGGGCTGATGATACCCTCGGGGACTGATAGTCCACCAGCAGAGGTATCGACCCAGTGATGTAAAAAATTGAAAACAACACGTTTAATAATTTTATGCGTCCGAAGCGCTTTTCTGGATTTACCTTCATCAGGAACGCTCAAAGCCAAACATTTGAAATCCGAGGGATGTATAAGTACCGAAACAGTTGAAGAGCTATATGACAAAATACCTAAAACAAATAGCCAAATTCATCTAAGGTCAACTTTGCCTGAGGGAGTTGAAACCTTAGTTTCTTTATAATTTCAAAATTTATAAACGGACAATTTTAGAAAGGTTTGTTATAAATCATGTCAATACCGAAGTACTGACTACTGGGCTGATGATACCCTCGGGGACTGATAGTCCACCAGCAGAGGTATCGACCCAGTGATGTAAAAATTGAAAACAACACGTTTAATAATTTTATGCGTCCGAAGCGCCGTAACTTTCACAGTAAACAATGGCCGTGGGGATACATGAGATTGGGAGAGAAACGACAGTTTTCATTTTTTCTGTAAAATTCTGTTTTGAGAATCTTCCTCCAATACAGGAGCACCTCAATTGATGAGTAATAATCCACTAAAATAAAAGTTAATGTATCAGAACACTTAAATGTGACATTTAGTATATGATTAATAGTCTTCCATTAAAACTAAATTTTGTGTACCAACATAATCATTGTAATGGTAAAAAAAAATAATAATTAAAATGTTGCATTTTGTAGTTTAAACCTATTTATTCATGAAATTTACAAATATATCAAAATGTAGGATTTGAAACAAGCTTCACACAGTTTACATCAATCATATTGGTTTTATTAGTACCTGTATCCCTGTGATGAGAGTTGTAACTGGGAACTTTATCAATTGAAATTTAAAACTGAATAGATTTTTCAGTCCTCTCTTTCTTGAGAAAAAAAAAAAAATCTTAGAGTACTGTCACAAAAAAAGGAAAATGGCCCTAGCCTGCAGTTCAGTGGTACACAATTAAAATTTCAAAAAATATTGTAGTAGTTGTTAAATGATGGAATTCAGTTGAATTTTAGATAATTAACTTTCAACTTTAATCGAATGTTTTGATTTAGAAGATGAAGATCTCTTCCATTGGTCCAAATTGAATCCTTAACTAAGGAAACGAAATTACATTACACAACAATTGATTTCAATATTGTCAACCTTTCTACATATTCTAGGTGTTCTTTTTTTCATTCTTTATATGAAGACTATCAAAAGATACCCACCCCAAAAAAAAAAAAGAAACAATGGCCGTCTTTCCCCTCAGAGCTCTTCAGCTCTTTGATTAAGCAATTAGATTGGGTATGACGGGTACCTGTCTGTCAATTTGCAGTTCAGAGTGCAGAGGTTGACAGTGACAACTTTTACTTGTCTTTAGAAGAGTTATGGACTTTGTATGTTTGATGCAGTTAAAACGTAGGATAGGAGATAGGGATGAGACGTGCTTTCATGTTTGAAATTGAAATTGATTTTTGTCTTGCAGCTACTAAGTTGAAAAAGCACCATCAACAATGCATTAGTTTGTGATAAGGTCAAGTTTATGGTGAACCACTAATGGTAGGACAATGATATTTGGAATGCAGTAGTTTTACCAGTGACACACATCATTTTCATAGAGATTGTTTGGCAGGGTCTGTTGACTTTGAATCTTTTTCTTACTTTACATGTCTTAGTATGTGATTAGGTCAGTTTAAGGAGAATCATAAGTTGTATGTTAATGATTCTAGTATACAATTATATAAGCATTGGCACATCACAATTCCATGGAGAATAGTTTGCCCTCCCCCTCAGTCATGGTCTATTGACTGAAACTTTTGCTTTGTTTACATGTATTAGTTTGTGATTAGGTCAGTTTAAAGGGAATTATTAGTGGTAGGCCAATGATATTTGGTATGCAGATTTATGAGCATTGGCACATCTCAATTCCATGGAGATTGTTTGTGTCCTCCCTTCAATCATGGTACAATGACTTCGAATGTTTTGCATTATTAACATGTTAATGTTTGTCATTAGATCAGTTTAAGATGAATGACTAATGTTATATAGTATTAAGTCACTAATATTGGGTGTGCAGTTGTATTGGCATTTTGAAGTCTCATTTCCATGGAGATTATATGGCCCCATCGCTCATCATGGTTCATTGACTTTGAAACTTTTACATAGTTTACAAGTTAAAGTGTGTGCTTCAGTTAGTTTGAAGGAACTATTATTTATAAGTCAATGGTATTTGGTATACAGTTTTATAAGCATTGGCATTCACTTTTCCATAGAGGCCCTGCAGATTCAGTCATGATTCTTTGACTTTGAATGATGTGCATAGTTTACATGTTTGAATAATTTCAACATTTGCATTATACCATCAATATTACAATACGGGAGACATACCTCTGTGTCAACTATTTATTTATAATCAATTTAATGGGTTTTTCATTTGTGAACAGATAGTGGTAAGAATTGGTGGAAAGAATGATCCTGGTGTTAAAGAAACCTCACTAAACACTGTGACTAAAAAACAAGTTCAGAAGATTCTAGATGGTCTAAAAGGTAACCTTAGTGACATGAATTTATGTTATTTCTCTAAAAATTAAGCAAAAAAGTCACATTTTATCCTTCATACTCTTCTTTTTGTCAATAATTAAACAAAGATGAACTCATTTGAGTTATTGCCTCTGAAACACCATTGTTTTGGGGAAATTTCACAGATTATGATAATTATCTTGAAAACTTTAACAGATAGAGAAAAAGAAATTAAAACAACACTTTGTGAATTTCATGGGTTTGTAATACTGTTGTGGATTTACCTTTATCAGGAACGCTCAAAGCAGAATATTTGAAAACCATGTTGACGGATGTATATATAGGAACCGAAACAACTTTAGAAAGGTTTGTTATAAATCATGTCAGTACTTCACTGACTACTGGCCTGATGATACCCTCTGTGACCGATAGTCCACGGCAGAGGTATCGATCCCGTGCTGTAAAACATGAAAAGCACACATCAAATCAAAACTTGGATCCATCTGATTAGCTTTTCTGCATTTAGCTTCGTCAGAGATATTGTGAACAGCAAAATTACCAAAACAAAAAGATCTACAAATAAGTCAATTTAGCAGAAATCATCAAATGGCCCCTTAAAGGAGTTATTGCCTTTAAATGATTATTTTTACATATTTTATTCAGTGAATAAGGTTAAAGTTAAGTGATAAGGTCAGTTTCTCAGTAATATGTTGTGTTTGAAATGATTGTATGTTATGACGTTGTCAGCTTCTTTGTCGTTATTGTCCTAAGAGATTTGGTTTCCAGTTAATTACTTGAGAATGAGTCTATGGATCACTATGAAATTGCACCACAAGGTTCCATACCAAAAAGAAAGGTTGGGATTGATTTTTGGGGTTATAGCCCTAACTATTTAGGAAAAAGGACCCATTTATATGTTAAATCTAACAATGTATTTAGATTTTGGATTTTAATCCCATTTTTAATTGGTTCACATTGAGGTCCAAAAATTTGTTTGATTTCATCAAAAGTTGAAGTATTGGGTTTCTTTGATATGCAGAATCTTATGGCAACTTTTTAGAATTTTTATTTTGAGGCCTGTTTTCAAATAGTTCCACAAAAAGGTCCAAAGGGTACAAAATTAAACTTTTTGTTTGATTTTATAAAAAAATGAATTCTTGGGGTTGTTTGGTATGCTGAATCTAATCGTGTAATGAGATTTTCTATTGTGGGAACTTTTTTCAATTGGTCAACATTGAGGTACAAAGGGTCCAAAATTAAACTTTAAGTTTGATTTTAACAAAAATGACCTCAAGGGGTTCTTTGATATGTTGAATCTCATCATGTATTTAGATTTTGATTATGGGCCCAGTTTTCAATTTGGTCCAAAATCATGGTCCAAAAGAAACTTTATTTGATTTCAACAAAAATTGAATATATTTGGTTCTTTGATACACTGAATCTAACCTAGAATTTAGATTTTGGGCCCTGTTTACAAATTGGTCTGCATCTATAGGGTCCAAAATTCAGGTTTGTTTAATTTCATGAAAATGCTTTCCGGGGTTCTTTGATATGCTGATTCTAACCAAGTATTTAGTTTTGGATATTGGAACATAATAGGTAAATGTCAAATTTCAAATTTGTAAGTTCTTAAACGACATTCATTCTGTGTCAGAAACTATACTATGTAAAGTATTGAATCACAATCCAAATTCAGAGCTTGAATGTAGTGTCCATACTTGCCCCAACTGTTGAGGGTTCGACCACTGCGGTCGTTTTGGGCATTTTATTGTGTTTTAGTCTGATTTCCAACTATAATAAGTATTGGTCAATGTTAAGTGTCTGTTGTTTGTTCATCTTCTCAGATACTATAAATAATATTTCAACTATATATGGTGTATGGAATGAATATAAGGTATGGATGTCTGTGTAGCAGGGTTCGTCTGACCTTGACCTCGTTTTCATGGTTAATTGTTCAATGTTTAGTTTTCCTGGTTAAGTCTGATTTTAGTTACTTTAAGCAATAGGTCAACTTTATTTGATGCATGGAATTATTCTAAGGTGTGCTTGTCTGCTACAAAATGATTGTATGGTGTACATGTCTGTCTGGCATATATTATTTGACCTTCACCTCATTTTAACATAATTTTTTTCATAATTTGGTTCAGGTTTTTGTCTGCCCTGCGATTGAAGTTGCAGTATGCCAGACATAGGGATTACTATCTAGCGGTTGTGATGTATAAACTATTTGTATAAAGCTTTATATTTCAGATGGTAGATGATCTTGGTGCTTCATATCTTGTTTGCAAGTACAAAATTTCTGTCTGTCATATGTCCTGTGTCTTTGACCTCAATTTTATGGTTCAGCAACTGCTTGAACAAAATTCTAGTTTTTAGCTTATGTGAGCTTATAAATGTCATCACTTGGCGTCCGTCGTTGTCCGTCGTCGTAGTAAACTATTTCAAGAATCTTCTCCTCTGAAAATACAGGGCCAAATACCTTTGAACGTTAACTGAATGTTTCTTAGGGTATGTAGTTTATAAATTGTATCCAAAGTTTTGATCCTTCAACAAACATGGCCGCCAAGGCTAAAAATAGAACATAGAGGTCAAATTCTGTTTATGGCTTATATCTCAAAAACTAAACGATTTAGAGGAAATCTGACAAGGAGTAAAAATGTTTTACAGGTCAAGATCTATCAGCCCGAAGTTTTCAGACGAAAAGAACAACCCATTGCTGGGTTGCTGCCACTAAATTGGTAATTTTCAGTAAATTTTGCAGTTTTTGGTTGTCTTGAATATTTTTAAAGATAAAGATAAATTGTAAACAGCAAAAATGTTCAGCAAAGTAAGATCTACAAAAAAGTAAATATGATCAAAATTGTCAATTGACCCCTTAAGGAGTTATTGCCCTTTAAAGACAATTTTACACAATTTGTTCATCATGTTTGCTAACATTTAAAGATCTTCTCTGAAACTACTGGGCCTAATGCTTCTTAACTTTAATTGAATGTTCCTTATGGTACCTGGTTTATCAAATATATCCGAAGTTTTGAACCATTAACAAACATGGCCGCCATGGCTAAAAATAGAACATAGGGGTCAAATGCAGTTTTTGGCTTATATCTCAGTTAGAGCAAAAGTGAAAGAGAGTTAAAGTGATAAATGGGTCATGATCTATCTGTTATAAAACAAGTTCGACAACCCATTGTTGGGTTACTGTTGGAAATAGTTTATTTTTATTAAATTTTACTGTTTTTGGTTATTTTCTTTAATAATATAATAGATAGAGATAAGTATAAATGGCAATAAATGTTCAGCTAAGTAAGATCTACAAATAAGTCAGCATGATCAAAATAGTCAATTGACCACTTAAGGAGTTATTGCCCTTAAAGTCTTTGTTTTTAACATTTTTTATGAAAGTCTAATTACTTTTAAGCTCACCTGGGCAGTGGCCTAAAGGGCCAAGTAAGCTTTTCTCATCACTTGGCGTCTGTCGACGTCGTTAACTTTTCATTATTTGAATTTCTTCTAGAGAACCACTAAATGGAATGAAATTAAACATGGCATGAATGTTCCTTATGAGGTGCTGACCAAGTGTTGTTACTTTGAAGCCGATCCATCATCCAAGATGGCCACCAGCAGGAGACTTAGTTTAACATAGGACCCTATGGGAAATACATACAAATGTCTACTTTTAGAGAGCCACTGTATGGAATGAAACCAAACATGACATGAATATTTCTTATGAGGTGCTGACCAAGTGTTGTTACTTTGAAGCCGATCCATCATACAAGATGGCTGCCAGCAGGACCTTTTGGGATTTTAATTTGATATTCTAACTGTGATGCTACCTCATTTATATATGTCCCATTTATACCTTACTTTAAACATCTCACTAATTAATTTCTGTAAATTTACTGGCCATAAAATGTTAAAATCATTAGAAAGACCAAGGCTTTTCTAACCTCAGGCATTGATGGCATAGCCAGATTTGGAATAACAATTTGGAAAATTGTGTGTTTTGGTGCTCTTGATCATCATTATTGGTATGGCCTAAATGAAACACAACGGATGAGTCTTTAGTAGACCAAGTATGTGCCTGTCCCAAGTCAGGATCCTATAATTCAGTGGTTGTCGTTTGTTGCTTTGTTGCATATTTGTTTTTCGTTCATTTTTATACACCCGTTTACGGGACGTATTATGGTATACCGTTGTCTGTCCATCTGTCTGTCAGTTTGCCCTCTGTGTATCCGTCTGTCGTCAACATGTTGGACAATAACTCAAAAACGCTTGAACCAATTAGCATGAAACTTTGGTGAATTGTTTATATCTATTGACGTGAGCTCCCTTTCGTTTTTTATAAGTTTTAAATTTTAAGTTTCTGAGTTTTGGGTTTTTCATTAAAAGGGGATTTTCCAGTTTTCGGACATTGCTTTGAACAGTCATCATGAAACTTTGGTGACTGGTTTATATCTATTAAGATAACCTCCTTTAGTTTTCATGAATTTCTGATATGACATTGAGAAGTTATTGAACTTTATTCTTTGAAAAGCGATGGGCATATCATGCGCTCATAGCGCAGCTGTTTATTTTGTACATTAATTAGGCCGTTAGTTTTCTCGTTTGAATTGTTTTACATTTGTCATTTCGGGGCCTTTTCACTACAAAAGTCAAAAAGCCTGAAAAGACCAGTTTTGTCTGAATTTGCATGAATTTTACTCGACATTCTTAATTTGTCTAAATAATTTTTAAAAATTCTTGACATAGTATGAATTTGTCTAAGAAGGTTCTTGATTTTTCTTGACAAGTGTCTTGACAGTATGAACATTGTCTTAAAATTTCTCGACACTTCCTGTATCATCTGATAAGAGTCTGGATTAGTCTCAACCAATTCTTGACTGTCTTAAATTTGTCTCGATCTGTCTTGACATATTCTTGACATTCTTAATAATGTCTGAATATGTCTTGACATATTCTTGACATTCTAAATAATGTCTGAATATGTCTCGACACATTCTTGACAGTCTTAAATATGTCTTGACACTATCTCAACAGTATAAATTTGGCCTGAAATGTGAACAGACTTATTCTGCACTGTTTATGACATTCTATTGCTGTTATTTACTCCTTTTATTATGGCTAAACTAAACTTTGAAGAATCCAGGATCAGTTTGGTATAGTAAGATACCCTTTTGGTGCAACTAAGTTGGAATACCCTGAATAATTCCCCATGTAGTTTAATTTTGATTTATTTTAATTAAACATTTAATTAATTGTTTTCACTTAGACTATAAGTCAAAGTTACTAACAAACAGCATTTAGATTTTTGCCGTTCGCAAAACTGCCAGTCAGATTTGCTTTACTAAAATAGGTGTCTTATAGGCAGTTTTAAAATGTGACCATGTGTCTCTTTTGGACCCCACAATTCATCTTTTGGGTTTATGTGGATAAAAAGAGGGGCTTTCGTTTAGGTCAAAGAATTTGTTCCCATCTTGATTCAAAACCTTATTCATTTTTAGAACAACCCAAAAACATTTTTATTCAAATTTTAGTGTTGAATTTTACAATTTTTTCTTCAAAATAAATATTTGTGATAACTCCTTCCTGAAAAGAAAACGAATGTTTAGAACTTTATTGTGCATGTCTGTTTGAGATCCATTTCATAAGACCAATGATTTCTATAGAAATTATTGATGGAACCCATTATAAATACATTTTTTATTATTCCTGGAGTAGATAATAATTTTCTTTTAATCTTTGGGAATTATTCAATTTGTTTTATGTTAAAATAATTAACTTCATAATTTTGATGAAAAAATCCATTTGAATTCAATTTTTTTCATCAAATGATGATTTTCATTTTCATCTATCAACACACTTTTAAATTGTAGTGGCATGTTCGGTCAAATGATAAGTTGTATGGCTGATTACAGGTAAAGCAGTAATTTCTATTTGACAGTTGCGTGTACTCTTGGGGTGGAATACCTTAATTTTATGGGGAACATCCTGTCCATGTGTAATACTTAATATATATATTCCAGCAGATGACATTACACAAATTTTTCTTCTGTTAAATGAATGATTTGTATATCATTATAATTTGCTATTTATATAAACCACATTTTGGTATAATAATTATTTACCATATCAACATTGAATATTATGAATGTAGAATGAAATATGTCTACAGTTTGGTTTTAATCATTTAATTTATAAGATTTAGGAATCAAAATTTGTAATTATTTAAAACCCACATTCAAATTGTTTTACAAACCCTCAATTGAATTATTTTATACTTTAGATTTCATAGCCATATTTGCATTTGTAAAATATTTATATACCCAAATTTTCAATTATTTTACATGCCCAACTTTTATTTTTGTTGTAAGAAGTGTAACTTGGAACAACAGTATATCATATAAAGAGAAATAAAGATTAAAGTTATATCATGAATATTGGTCATGATTTGTAAAACTCAGAACTGTCAAGTAAATTTAAGACACAATTCAAAATGTTCAGAATGTGTCAAGCCATACTGAGAAAAATAAGAATGTCGAGAATATGTCGAGAAATATCAAGACAGTATTCAAATGTCAAGAATTTGTCAAGAAATTTTAAGACCATATTCAGAATGTCGAGAATATGTCGAGTAAATTTCATACAAATTTAATATAAATGAGAATTTGTCAAGAAAAATTAAGACACGAGTCATACTTTTGGAGAATGTCGAGTAAAAGTTCATGCAAATCAAGACAAAACTGGTCTTTTCAGACTTTTAGACTTTTGTAGTGTTTATAGCTGACTATGCAGCATGGGCTTGGGTCATTGTTGAAGGCAGTACACAAGTAGTAGTAGTTAATTTCTGTATCGTTTGGTCTCTTGTGAAGAGTTGTCTCATTGGCAATCATACCACAACTTCTTTTTTATGGTTTTATGCCATATAGTTTAACTAACCCTTGTCCGTCATTCCAACATTCCGTCATTCTGTCATTCCATCATTCTGTCATTCCACAGCAAACCATTATACACATTTTTTTCTAATCGCCTTCAGATATTGGGCTGATTTTTGGTATGTGAGTTAACCATGATGAGTTACAGATCAAGTTAAAGTTTCGTTCCACTCTGCTAATTTTTGCCGAAATTACGGGTTTTGACTTTGAAAATTACGGGCTTTGGACTTTGATAAATTGTTGAAAATCAGTTATACAGATATTTTTCTAAACGCCTTCAGAAATTGGGCTGGTTTTGGTATGTGAGTCTTCCATGATGAGTTACAGTTCAAGTTTCGTTCCGCTCTGCTGATTTTTGCCGAAATTACGGGTTTTGACTTTTTTTCTATACGCCTTCAGATTTTGCTCTGATTTTTGATATGTGAGTCTACCGTGCTGAGTTACAGACCAAGTTTCTGTTTAGTTCCTCTATGCTGATTTTCATGTCATTTCAACACATCTTAATAGATCTGCAGTACATCCACTTCCTGTTTGCTGATAGTTTGAAATTTAACTTCTCATTAATCAAGGAAATTTTTCATCAAACTAGTATTGGTCTTGAGAGCTGGATACTATCCATGCATGTTTGTGTTCACATGTTTGGTTGAAATTGCAGATTTTCAACTTTTTGAGACGGGGCCATTCGTGTTGTTCCGTCACATCTAGTTATATAAACATGTTTCTAATAATAAATGTCTTTAGTTCATTTTCCTTTATGTAATTCACCATATAACTGTATAATCAAAATTCTGTTATAATTTCAGAAAAAGAAGAAAATTCAAGTCTTAAAGAGAAAATAATAAAAATGGAAACTGATCTGGAAGAAGTTATTCCAAAGAATATTAGAGGTGTAATATTAGTTAATGTATTTTATATCTTGACAACAACAACAAAAAATGCGTCTCTGCGACCTTTGGACATGCTTTGCAGCTATTTATATTTAATATTTGGTCAGTTCAAAGGCTTTCACCTCTGAAATAATTTGTCAGTTGTCGAATTAGTCTGAGAATTATATAATATTAGAGGAAGATGACATCTGACCTTGACAGGTTCAACTCAAGGTCAAACACTTGAGTTAAGGATCGACAACACAATGAATGGACATGTTATTTTGAATGATTTTATAATTACTTACTTGTTTATAGAAATGTTCAATGGTTTACAAAGAAAATCTGTTGCTATTGCTATAAAGTTTATATTTTGAGTTTTGTCGAGCCTGCGACTTTTGTCGCAGAAAGCTTGACATAGGGGCGGCAGCGTTAGCTAACTTCTTAAAAGCTTTATATTTTAGAAGGTGGAAGACCTGGATGCTTCATACTTTGTATATAGATGCCTCATATTACGAAGTTTCTGTCAGTCACATTTCCAATGTCCTTGACCTCATTTTCATGGTTCAGTGACTACTTGAAAAAAAATTCAGATTTTTGGAATGTTAAATTCTCTCTTATTATAAGTAATAGGATAACTATATTTGGTATGTGCTTACCTTGCAACGTCCTCATGCCCGTCAGACAGTTTTCACTCGACCTCGACCTCATTTCATGGATCAGTGAACAAGGTTAAGTTTTCGTGGTCAAGTCGATATCTGAGGTACTATAAGCAATAGGTCTACTATATTTGGTGCATGTAATGATTGGAAGGTGTACATGTCCTACTGGCAGGTGTCATCTGACCTTGACCTCATTTTCATGATTCAGTGGTTATAGTTTAGTTTTTTTTTTGTTTTGGTTTGTTTTTCTAATACTGTATGCAATAGGTCAACTGTATTTGGTGTATGGAAATATTTTACGATGTTCATGTCAGTCTGGCAGGTTTTATTTGACCTTGACCTCATTTTCACGGTTCATTGCTCAATGTTAAGTTTTTGTGTTTTGGTCTGTTTTTCTAATACTGTATGCAGTAGGTCAACTATATTTGGTGTATGGAAATATTTAATGATGTACATGTCAGTCTGGCAGGTTTTATTTGACCTTGACCTCATTTTCATGGTTCATTGCTTATGTTAAGTTTTTGTGTTTTGGTCTGTTTTTCTTAAACTTTAAGCAATAGGTCAACTATATTTGGTGTATGGAATGATTGTAAGGTGTATATGTCTGTCTGGCAGGTATCATCTGACCTTGACCTCATTTTCTTGGATCATAAATGTTAATGTGATACTTGTAGTAAAACTTTATATGTAGGACTATCAACATAAAATTAATGGTCAGTATAGTAGGCGAGACATTTCAGCGTGTGCACTCTTGTTTAAAAACAGGCAGATGTGGTATGATAGCTAATGAGTCAAGTGTCCTCTAAAGCACTAGCATGAAATAAATTACAGATCATCATCAAGCCTTCAACAATTATTAAAACCGATACTGTATAGTAAGGTATAAAAGTTCCTAAGTTCACATAATGTGAAATAACATACACCATAGACTAAATCCACTATAAGAAAATATTTCGATGGTTTGTTTTTTAATTAAGATTTTATAAAAATAAGGAGATGTGGTATGATACCTAATGAGTCAAGTGTCCTCTAAAGCACTAGCATGTACACAAATGCAGGTCACCAGCAAGCCTTCTACAACAATTAAAACCCATACCGTTTAGTTAAAGTTCCTGCAATGACAAAATATTTGTGAAATAATATACAACATAGACTAAGTCTACAATATTTTAAATGATTATGCATAATTCATATAAATAGTGATTTTTTAAATTTTAATTAGCTGTTCATATATTGTTTCAGATCAGATACAAACACAAATAGAAGACTGGGAAAAGAAAGATAAAATGTTTGTAACTACGCGAGCCAGTGATTATGTCATGGAATGTTTACAGGACAACAGTTGCTTGACATTAACTGCCCCATCAGGAGTAGGAAAATCATTTATTGCAAGACACACAGCACTTGTTTTAAAGAAGGAAGGATACACTTTAATACCAGTGGATTTACCAGCAGACTTTAGAGATTATTATCAGCCTGGTAAAGAGACAGTCTTCATTGTAGATGATATTTGTGGAAATTTCACGGCGAATCAACAACAGATTGATAACTGGAAACAACTGTTACCTGTGATTAACACAATTATTGCAGACAAATGTTGTAAGATTATTGTATCTTGTAGATTACAAGTCTATAAAGATGAAAAGTTTAATATATTATTACCTTTTAAATCCTGTGAATGTAACTTAATATCAGATAAGTTAGGTCTTACGTCTGTTGAGAAAACAAACATAGCAAAAACATATATTGGTACAAGCATGACAGATATTGATGATTTATCTTCTAAATGCGATTTTTTCCCACTCTTATGTTCCTTGTATCATGAAAAAGAAGATGTAGATGTCAAAGAATTTTTCAAAAATCCTTTTGATGTCTATAAAAGTGAGCATGGTGATGAAGGAAACTACAAAATATGTAGTCTTGCTTTATGTGTTCTCTTTAATAATCAGCTAAATGAAAAATGGTTCCAGGGTAAAATGACAGATGAACAAGGACAGATCATAAAAGACACATGTGAGGCTTGTGAAATCACCAGTATACCAAAGGCAAAACTACAGAAATCACTTGACACTCTAGATGGTACATTTATCTGTAAACAGAATGGTATTTATAAAGCTGTACATGATAAACTGTTTGACTTCCTTGCTCATTACTTTGGTCAGAAAATGATTGAATGTTTAATAGATCATGGTGACAGTGGTTTAGTAC